>JABSTQ010002291.1:0-44473 GCA_013358835.2 Ixodes persulcatus | reverse complement strand
ATCCGGTCGCAGGTGCTGTTGATGCCTGGAAGCACCCACGACTCTAGGATATTCACCGAGGGCTCGGTGTCTGGCAAGCTGGCCGATGGCATTTACGATGGTCTACTGCTTGGAGATAACGGCTACACCTGGCAAGCCACGGCTGATGACGCCCTTCTCTCCGTCATCAGCAGCGGAGGTCGCCTACAATGCGTCGCATAGCACAACGAGGAGCATCGTGGAACGATAAAGCCAGGCTGTGCGTCCTTGTTCGACGCTTCAGGGTTTTGGCTCCTTGAGGCACTTAAACTTGTTCATATGGTTGTGCCTGCGCTTTAAATTTGTTGCCATTTTTATGTTCTTCCATAGAAGGCTACGACTGCTCAGAAGCAAGAAAAGGGAGGCGTATCTCTACTCCACCTTATTTATACTACTGGCTATAACCTACTGCCATAGCCTGTAATGTTTATTCTAAGGATAGCCAGCTATGTGGGAATGAAGTAAGTCAATTCACAAAATTCAACCATTTGTCAGCTAACTCTATATGTCACATTAATTATTATATTTCATTCGCTCCTTTCTTTTTGAACTCCAGAATAAATGTTAGAACTTCTCTGAAACATATCCTTCCTGTTGGTGCTGTATGACTGGGTTTATTAACCTACAAGTATTTACTAGAAGTTCATACTTTTCAAACAATAGCAGTTGTTAGAAATTCCTAAATGTAAAGCAATTCTTAGAAGAAAAAAAAAGCAATGCTTGCGATGTGAAAAAAAATTACACATTGGCTTAGGCAGGTCTTGTTTTTGGACAGTTTAAGTACAGGCATATTCAAACATATCCTCTTAAATACTGCTTATCTCAAACTGCATTTTGCTTGCAGGTTTTTGCGAAGAACATTTTCATTATATCAGTGATGGGATTGCTGCGCCATCTGCCCCAAAGTGAATTACCCTGCTACGTTCTGCTACATTTTAACCAAAATGTGAGGAATTTGCTCCAACATAGTGCCAAAACTTAATGTCACTTTAATAATACTGAAAATATAATAGCTCGGGCCTCGCTGCCCGGCCGGACCGTTATGATATGCTTACGCAAGTTTTCAGGTTTTCAAAACTTTTGATTATCGTCTCAAATACCATACTATTCGATCACATTTTGTATGAATGACAGACAGTATCTGGAAGTTTCGTAATAATTTTCATGTTAGTCGTTTATTTTGGAGGGTTAGCTAGTGTCGTTGAGTGCGCTTTTCACCGCGCTCTGGTGTACTGCAGAGAAGCAAACACCACGGAGTAGGCATTGCGATTTTGCATGTCTTGCTTCGCCGCAGCGCGCCTCTGTGTTAAGCGGAAAGCACTCCTCCAAAGCGAGACGCGACACAATTCCTGAATACAACTTCGGCTCGTAAATATTGTGAGATCCTAGCGGTACCTTTTTCGAATTCAAGATTTAGTAAGGGTACTTCGGTATTGCAAGAACATTTATATGTGCTCTTTTGTATGTTTATTTATTTATGCCAACTCATTTGTTTAGCTATCAATTTTCTGTAGGTGTGAGTAGATTAGAACTAAATTGACAGGAGCACTGGATGGAATCTCGAAAAGAACCTGAATGAGTTCGGCGGGATTGTTTTTAAGTTTCGTTCACGTGTCGTTTTTGCTATGAAGTTCTGCAGATAAAATGTAATTTATGTTGATAATCAAATGACAAGTGCTTTGCTTTTATCTGAATTATAAATTGCAGTTTTATTACAACCTCTAGAACTTGAAGGAAACATCAGTTTATGTGATCAATGTTATTGTACTATTTCAGTGGCATTCAGTACCTAAAATAACCATTCAAAGCAGTTTGTGTTGTCCTTCATCACTCACCTTCTTGTCATTGGTGCTTCTCCATGCAACTAAACGCTATAGTTTTGTGTTTGAGGAACTCCTGCTGTGCAGTTGATGCTAACAAAGGTTTGAATGTACGTGAGAAGGCAATGTAGACATTGACTTTAGTTGGACAGGTCGAAAAATTAAGCTTGACATAATAGTTTGCATTGGTATGAATAAAATTAATGTGTGCTTATGCTAAAGAAGTTCTTTTTGTTGCTCCAAAATTGACTTTTGACTGTTCCAAGAGCTGCGCCAAAATGACTCGGACCAATCACATCACTGGTATCTTTAACAAAATCTGCATGTCATTACTGTGTTAAAATATTCTAGCAAAAATATAAAATATTAGGCATAATACCATGTTTTCAATAGGCTGGAGCGATGATAGACATCACATGCCGACCTCATTAGATGTTCTTGTTAAACCACTTCAAAAGGATAACAGATCTTGCTCCATTTATACACTGTGCAGTACGACAGGCCAGCTCAAGCGTAGGTTCCACTGCCTCCACGCTGAGTTGAGGATGCAGCAGAGATGCTGTGACATCACTGTCGCCTGCTGTGTCCTGCACAACCTGGCCAAGACATACCCCTGCAGCATGCCAAGGACTGTCCTCCCAGAAGAGGTTCCCGTCGAGCCCGTGGCGTGTCGTGATGAAAGCAATGAGGCTCGGTACGCCATTGTCAGCCACTTCATCGGTTGAGCGTAAGTATACCAATATATTGCACATGCTGCTTCGCATGGTCTTGAGTACCAGTGCATTGTGCTGGCAAGGTACCCCCAATGATGTAAAGTCGTCAAACATTACCTTCTACAACTTATCCTCTGTGATACAATGTTGATATATAAAAATTTTAATACGCTGTACATGCTTTAGTTGTATTTCATCTCACTCAGCGAAGGACTAGGGCCCATAGCAAATATACCACATGGTTTCAAACAGGCTCGTGATTGGACCCGGCGGCCCGTAGCATTGGGCTTTAGTCCATCGTAGGACGAGACTGAGTATAGGAGATCTGAATCCAGAAATCTATTGACAGTTGCAAGTAAAATGAATTTTATTTCTCAGCTGCTGTGTTGGCTTTGTCATATGTAAACAAATACATTCAAATTGAAAATTAAAAACAGCATATGTCAATGTTTACTCTTCTCCTAATTGTTTTTTTAACAATTTGATTTGCAGTTTTGCACACTGTGTTTCCAGTCCCATTAAAGCTTTTTTTAAAGTTTTTTGGTCCTCTAGTAATTTTTTGACTGATGGTAGAACTCCTCTGCAGCAGTTGCTGCTGCGATCGTTGCCATGGCAGCTTGCTTAACCCTTTCTGTGCACTCCTTCTCCAGCAGGAGATTCGCTCCCTCCAGCTGCTGCTGCCTCTCTGTCTCCTGCAGGAACCGCTGTGAAGCCTCCCGGCACCAGTGTCAGCTGTACGGCACATTCGTTGGAGCCCGCTGCACCGCCTTCTGTGGCAGACTCTCCTGCAGCACTTCCGCTCCCAGAGGGACCAGGCTGTGGTATTCCCCTGGAGCTGCAACAAATGCATGTGTAAAAAGTGGTCAGGTTTTGTTCTTGTCAGTACGGGCAAAGAGAACACACTCTGCAAAGTTTGTAACCCTGATAAAGATGCCGATGCTGTGCCAAAATTCATTCATACGTGTTGGTGCAGAGGACAAAGTTTGCTAGCTAAGTTGGTTTATATACTGACGTGCAGGCTTGAGGTCGGAGCACAGTGTCGTTACTTCTTGCACAATTGCCCAATACATGGTGTGGGAAAATGCGTATTTGGTTGTGAAGAGCATTTGCACGCATGTGTTCATACACTTTCACTGCTAAAGGTTCGAACGCAGCTGTGTAGCTATGTGATTAACAGTTCATAAAATTAGTGGTCACATTTCCAGTCAAATCTCGTTGCACTGTGCACATTGATAGGACAACTTCAAACATTACAGCACATAGTTTCACTGGCATTGATTTTACTCGCACAGGTTACCATCATGGGAGTCGTTAACTTCACAACGGGAATGAAGGTAGTGTTTGAGCCAATTTTCCTAAGTTGGTAAAACTAGCAACAGGATGGTTGTACTGTGTGTGATCTTTTAATTTACATATTGAAAACCTGTTACAGTTAGCATAAAAAAAAGCCATTGCCACTTTGTTGCATTTAATTTTTATTAGATTATGGTAAACAGCTTTACCTCCCTGATTTTTCATTGCATGCCAGTCCTATTTCATAAATTTGTAGCTTCGGTAAAACTCTTTCAGCCTTGTTGAAAATAATGAGAAATGTGGTAGTGCTCTGTCTCATCAAATCTTGGAGTGTACTCTGGAAGACGGTTTCGTGACTTATTCTTCACCCGCCTTTGAGCTTTTGTGGTTGAAATAAAACTGAAGCCAGATTCCCGAAACTTTCTTACGACAAAAGAGCTTGTAAATTTATCTTTCGACAAAGTTACAAACTTTTGAGTATTCCCGAAGCAAAATGTTCGCAAGTTTTGCACAAGTTACGGATTTCGTCGAAACGTGCGCAAAACTTGGAAACATTTTTCTTCGGGAATACTCAAAAGTTTGTAACTTTGTCGTAAGATAAATTTACTCACTTTTTTTGCCGTAAGAATGTTTCGGGAATCTGGCCTCTGGTCTTTATATAAAAGTACTCGGCAGTAATGCTATTCAAATGGCAACATGCCCATCTTGTTATCAACATTTGTCCTCATCTTTTAGAGCCTCGCCTGGAGCGACAGTTCTGCTTTACTATGACCGGTTCCTTAGCACCATTTACTCGTCACACAATCGGGTCTAGAAACCAGTCACCTACTCTTCCGTGTCACCTATCGTGGCAACCAAACCCGCACAGGTTGGGAGAGTCCTCGCCGATCTTCTCGAAGACGGCTTCGACGAGGGGCGTCAAGACATGGGGGTTTGGCCCAGCACCTATGAATTAAGGCATAGTAATTTCGTCTCGTCTACTACTTACTCGAGTCATGAGCAAAAACAAAGGAGTTGGGGGTTCATTGTTCAACCAAGTATGTAAATGGAACTTTCATGGGAAAATCAAAATAAACAAATACTGCATGAGGCATTCTTTTAAACATTCAGTAACTGCGACATAACATTGCTGAAACTGTGGACTATGTAATCATGCAATTTTACCTTCTTACAGTTTGGCCTGTCGGCCTCGGTTGGCCTGGACCATTGTGCTGTCTAAAAATGTGTGTTAATATTGTGTCCCAAGTTTTGGGTCTTCCACTACTGTTTTACGAGTTCCAGACAGCCTGTGCAGAACTTGTACATAAACTGCAATAAATGGTCTTCTGATGCTGTAACACTGCTTTTACTGCTGTTCTTAGAAGATGACAAGTCGACTCCCAGCAGAGGGCAAAGGTGCACGAATATACAAATGTCCACATACACGTTTCTAGGTTTGATTGTACATATATTATCACTAAAGCAATGCAATATTTTTATTAACTTAAGAACACAATGAACTTGCCTGTGCGCTGTTCGTGCTTCTTGTATAAGCTGTACAGCCGTCTGGTCTTCTTTAAAACGTCCCTCCAACACTGCTGTAATTAGTCTGGGGTGCGCAAACAGCCCATGCCTGTCTTACTGTTTGGGTCGTGATCATTGCACTGAACTTCCCCATAATTTGATATTTTCGCTTCCCCACGACCCGGATTAGTTGTAATTGTTCATCCAATGTCCAATTCCTCTGCCGTTTCATGCTGAACGCTTGATGTCGACTGACTCATTTTCGATTTCAGATTGGTTGTGATCGTCTGCTACGTAATTGTCGCTCTCTTTATAATCCTAACAAGACATCTAGTTATCCCAAAACAAAATAAATTGACGAAAGACAAGCGCAAGAGAAAACATGGACACTTCTTTCATGATAGAAGCTTTGTTTATTTCCCAGTTGTACTAGTTCGGAGACGACAGTACCGAAGTTCGATGCCGGCAGTTTCTATTGAGGTAACGGATAGTTGCTTCCGAGGAAAGTTTTTAGTCTAAATCTTGCCTTCGTTGAACCGTCCCCCGCTGCAAGGGGGTCGTCGGTGTTGTGGATGCGCTGCAAATACAATACACGGCGAACTGTACTATAAACCAGACTCCGCGATTAGAGGCAGTTTTTCGGAGAGATTTGTTTCACTATACCATGCGATTGCGGCTCAAGGTAGGTTTTAAAAGTGAAAAAAAGAAAGCTGGACGTTGATTACAACGCAAGATCTGCTGACATGACATTTTGATAGCGGTACGATCTCATAACTTTCTCGTGAAACATCGCGGCACTCACCTAGGTAATATATTTTGAAGGTCCCGCTGACTGTAGCATTCGTTGAAACAAGTCCACTTCAGAGGGCGATGCGTGAACTCGAACTTGACGTGACTAGTCAAGCGTAGCCCTGCTCCCACAGCACGCTCGCCGTCCGGCGGTGGGCGAGCTGCTGTCGACTCCGACTGTAAACTCGGTGTTGAAATGTCCCTTTCGTGGCACGAGGATGAGGCATCTTCGTAAAAATAAATGTTCCCAAGCGTGACGAGCAGCCGTAGCAGCCATATTGTCTGACGCTAGGTACTATTTGACTCCGGCGTCCCTACTCTGCAGGTCACGTGACCTAAAATTCCCCCTCGTAGGGAAATCCGGTTAACCGCGGTTTGTTAACCAGCTTCGAGCAAACGGGCCCTGGAGGTGTATCTTACATGCGTACGGCCGTGTTTTCCTACTGCATGATGCACGTTAAAAACCCCAGGCTAGCAGTTGAAGTGCACTGGCTAAATGTTTCATCTACAGTGGATAACAATGTCCCCTTACTTTTCAAACTAAACCTCCTTTGTCTGAAGAACTGGCGACTAATTGTTTGTCATTGCGGCAAATCGGCAGTTTTGCCCCACATTGCCGTAAAACTTTACTTGGTCCAAATTTTGAGCTAAAACATGCATTTTGTGTAAAACTAAAAAAAAAAAGAAAAAACTATTAGGCGCTGGAGAAGTTCAATTTGCGTTAAGTTCATATTTCGAAGTCGTCTTTTTCACATTCCCCCCATTGAAAAGCACGGCGACCGTATCGCTACAGTGCACTAGAACGCGGAGTTGTGTTAGGACAGGAGCGGCTAGCGTGAGGTGTTGGTGTAGACCGCGATAGGTGTCGACACAGGCGCGTCGGCGGCAGGGTGAGCTTGGTGGTGGTTGTGCGCGTGCACTGCGTGCACGCGCACGTGCGGCGGCACGTGCAGACCGCAGCGACTTCATGCTGCCTTGTCGACTGCAGCTCCGCGATAGTTGTCTACACGCACAGCCGCACAAGTTCCCATCGTGGAGTCGCACCGGTCCAAGCGCGTCCCCGTATTCTAGTACTCTGTAGTCATAGAGTTATTACAATAAAAGCTAGAGGTTCAGGTGGCGCTAGTGTGAATAATGGGGTTGTGGGGATATTTATACAGCGAGTCGTTGGTCAGCCATTTAATGTTGCGACGAGTCACTCGCTGTAGATGAGCAACTTAGCCAGTGCAGTACAACCGCTAGCCTGGGGTCTTTAACGTGCACCACGCAGTAGTGATACACGACCGCACGCCGGTACGATGCTCATCCAGATCGAAACGGGCAGGGGTTCGCTTTAAGGCCCGTTCACACTCTTGCGACCGAGTACGACTGAGAGAGACGAGATCTCTTAAAACTTCTTAAATATTTTTAGAACAAGAGAACACGCTGGCCTTGTGGCGCCATCTATGCGGTGACCCTGGAACTGCATTTCACAAGAGCGAAGGTTTTGCGGGATTTCCGAAGTCAAATATGCGTAATACCTATAAGAAAGGCTCATTTATAACGTTCACAAGTTTTTCGAGCCAAGAAAGAAAGGATAATGCGCGAGAGAAATGAAAAATATGCCAGACCGCCAAGTTTTCACTGCTACCCAATAGATGGCGGCAGTGTGTCCTCTTGTAAGAGGTTTTAAGGAACCCAGTTTTAAGAGATCGCAAGAGTGTGAACGGGCCTCTACTCTTTTGATTTTAAAGATAATAAATAGCATGCCGGGGGAAAAATAGAACTTGTGTATTCTGAGAATGTGTTTAATTCAACGAGGCAGATGGGCTTAGAGCGATAAACTTGTATCCCGTTCATCATGCGAAAGTGACCCCCACTTGGCTGACGCCATATTCTACAATACTAACCATTAGACACGTGACCGTTCCAAATCATGAGGCTTTTACACAAAACTGAGCCAAAATTCGTATTGCGACTGTTGTAGAAAACATGATAAACTATTTTGTCAATACTGTTAGCCCCAGAGGTCAGTGCCTACCTCCGATGAAAACCCAAAATACAGCACCGCTGCTGTCGGCACCTAGCGGAGGCATTGCGAACGTGCCCGAGTTTTTGTCGTAATAGCGCATTTTGGACTGAAAACAAACGAAACATATCTTCTCGATATTGTTATTAAAGATCAATAAGCAATTATTTGTGAGTGGGGATTCGTTAAAACCTAGACGTAAAACTATAAGGTCACGTGTCTAGTGGTCAAAAATGTGCAACATGGCGGCGGCCAATAGAAGGTCACTTTCAGCTGCCAGTTTATCACTCTAAAGATCTCTACATAGTTGGTTAAGTTTCAAAAAACCGCTGGAGCTAGGCTGTCAGTCACTACAGTCTTGTTCGATGTGCAAACAAAAATCGTATGTTTCACTGGCTGCGTCGCTTTTTCTTGGTTGGCGTCGCTACGGGCCTACCTATTGCAACGTTATTTAAACCTTGCATCTATTACTTTTTCGTCGAAGTGTACATTACATCTTTATCGCGCTTAATACTCCTGTACAATAGCGTCGATGGAGAAAGGCAGCTTTGAGAATATCACCTCCACCTGTTCGTGTTTTTGCGCAATACCAACTTTTTTTTTTCTTTCTTATGAAGCAATATTGTTATGTTATTTTTCGCCGCTTGGGTATACACCTTTTTCGCTTACTTTCGTCCCCAGCCACCTGGAAAGCATATCCGGTATGAACGACGAAATAATGATAAAGCATTTCAACCTGAAAATAGTAAAAAAATAAAGATGAGACAAAACGAGAATGTGTGACGGTGACGCTTACATCCAAACATGTTCTACAGGCGTGGCGACGGCAAAACACTGTTTTCGCCCATAGTGGAAGTGACGGTATTTCAAGATGGCGGCGTCCTTGTGTAATAGGTCTATATAGTAGTAGGCACAGCTGCTGTGGCGTGACGTGGTGCGCACAGCATACAAAATGTAAAATTTTGCGCCTACGCGTTTTCTCGGGCGACGGGCAAGCAAACTGCTATTGTAATTCGTATTGTTCTTAGCTTCTGTACCTTATGAATGTTATGTTCAGCCCCCTTCCTTTACAGGTAGTAATGGCCGTGTCCGTATGCATCGTCGCTTACAGTTTTGTTTAAAGGGCACTCAATGAATAACGTTCATGTGTTCTGAAATAATTTGTGTCATTGAGTTTAGTTGTTCGAGCCATTTGTTTTTCCTTTGACTCTGCTGTGAATGGCTGTGGGTGTCTTATCAGATGGTGATAGATAGCCTTTGCTCTATCATCTTAGACTGAACTTTTGAATAAAACGTTTTAGTAGAAATTTTTTTTTTAAATTAAACTCGTGTCGCAACCTTAGTTGACAGTAGACATTGTGAATTGAGTTTTAGCGTGCGTTCAAATGAAGTTTCATTAACTTAGATGAAGATATATAATGTCCAGCGATGAGCCAAGCTTGTGCTCGAGTGCGTTCAGAGCCTTCAACTATTTTATCTTCTGCTATCCACGCCGGCCGGCCATACTTGAGTCGTTGTAATGCTCTGCCAAATCAAAAACAAAAAAAAATATATTGGAAAGTTTGAACAGACGGCACGAACCGAATTCGTACGTATTTTAAAAGCCCGTTTAGGGGAGTCTTTATTAAAGGCACAACCACTCACTTAATCTTGAGACGAAGTCTTCGGGCCTACTTAACGTACCCATTAAAGCAGACGTTGTCTGTTTCTGTGTTCAGGGTCGCTTCATTGTCACTGGCCTTGAGAAATTCAACCAAAAAGCACGCTGGTGTTTTTTTTAAATTAGTTTTACACATTAAAGGAGTAATCGGCATCATTTGCTTCTACGGGGCAGGTTGTTCAAGTAGTAAAAGTTTTGATTACATTTTTTGAGACCACAGACGTTTAATGGTCATGGGTGGTTCTGTTCCACTCGCCCTTTTATTTTTTTAGACGACCAGTTATTGGTGTTCGGAATGAAACGCACGGCGTTCGTGTCAGTTAAATAATTGCACCGATTTCGCTACCTGCCGAGAAATAATCGAAGATCCAGTAAACAAGTCCAAGGTAGAATACGTTCGTGGGCTAACATTAGGCGTATCAATGGCCACGCAAAATTGTGACGACAAAACGTACTTTCTTGCTTTGACTTATAATGTTTGTTTTTTTCTTTGGGATTTTTCGTTTGTGACCTTGTGTAAACCATGACCCTTTATCTTCGGACCTCGAGGTAAATAATCTTGAACGAAAATACGACCGGTGCCCTTGAGGCAGGCGTGGAGAGCGTTCGCACACCAAGAACATATTTTAAGTACTACGGAATTTGCAACCCAGCAGTTCAATTTTTATCCTTTCTTAGTCAAACATTTTCATCGGGTTTTCCACAGCACGTGCCCAGAAAAGGAAAAAACTCTCATTTATCGTCTGCCTAGAGCGGCAATCGTGTTAGCTTAAATTTCACGTTGTCAAAGCTGTCATGGAAGATCACCGCATTCCGGACGCGATCAGCAGCAAAGAACGGGGCATAATGATAGCTTCGTGGACTGTGCCCGTACCCGACGAGATAGCAGAACCCTGCCAACGTCGTCTATAGTCGACAAACGAACCCCACCCAACCAGCCATTGCTGACCTCCGGCACCCAAGCGAAACATACTATACCAATTTCCGAAACACACCTACTACGTCTCCCGAGATAGCACCGGTAAAGTTCCGACGTCACGCGAAGTCCACACAGGTGACTCTTTTTTTTTTTTTTACTTCTGATTAGGTGATAAAATTACCCCCCCCCCCCCCCCCCCCTCTCTACGGAAACAAAATTGGCCGTGTCGTTTCATCGAGATGACCTTGCGCCAAGAACACCCTCCGCGATTTTTTTTTTTTTTTTTCACTAGGACGAGAGTTTGTTGAACCATCACTTTATTTGATTCCATGGAGCTGGGGAATGCACCCGGACAGAAAGCTTCCTAGGCTGTAATTTGAGCTCTCATGATTGCGACATATGTCGTTTGCTAAAAGTGTTTTTTTTTTTTCTGTCGAAGTAGTCGGACCGCTATAATGATAGCCGAGACCATGATATACGACCCCTTCTTCGTCATTTAGGACACAATAAAGATATGGTGGCGGTCCTCCTTCCTTTTTTCTAATAGTAGCGCTTACTTGCCATAAGACTGCTCCGTGTTTTCACATAAAGATGAAGCCAAGCGGCGAAAACTCGAACTATGGTTGGCGTCTGGAACAGGAGTTGCACGCCGAGCTACCTTTCTTCCCAGACGCCAAGTGTGTAGTTCGAGCTTTTGACGTTGCGGGGTGAGGGCCTGCGCGTGTGCAGAACTCTTCTTTGAAAAGGTTTATTGCGGTTCGTGGGGATGGGGACGGTGTACCTCCAATGACGGATTTCTTCCGGAGCATAAAAAGCCACAATTGGCAATATATGTCTGGCCCAAAGATCTAAGTGACACGCATTCTTGCTTACTCTCGTTCGTTTCCTTGTTTTGGCAATTTCGACAACAGAGGCCATGGTATGTACTTACAGACGCTAGGCCCTATTATTCAAACAACCATAAATCCTACTGGCTTTAAAAAAGATATATAGGAATTGAAAGCGTTTTAGCGGGATTCCTTCCTTGCATCTATCTTGTTGTCCGCCTTGGGGATTTAAAAATAAGTATTTTGATATACAGTCGCTACGCACGTTCCAAAACAACCGATTTGACGTCTATTTTTTTTTCTGCCGTGGCGTACTTTGTCTCTCTTGGAATAAACACAAAGATAGTAAAAACGTCTGCTTGCTTTGATTATTCTATCAGCGGCATCGCGAAAACGGTAGGCTTAACCTTATTCACTTCAACAACATGTTGCGGGGGGGGGGGGGGGGGGGGGGGGCGGAAGGAAAGCAAAGAAATGAAACCGACGCGCGATCGAGTACGATCGATTCATTCTTTTGTAGCAACCGAACTGTTTTTGCCTTGAGTGGAACCCCGGTTCCCACTCCATGCAAGCATCACTTTTCTTCCTTACAATCGACGTATCAGCTCCAACGTTACAACTCTTGTTTGCTGCCAACACCAGACCTATCAGCATAGCTGCCATCTACAATTCATAGCCTGCTTTTCATTTCGCCAAAATTAAAGACGACATAAGCGCTTTGATTAAGCCAGAGGGCGGCCCATATAAACGTCGGAATTTCCAATAAACCATTTCAGACGGTGTGATAGCACGGAAACGAAAAAAGTAGGCGCGTACGACGTCGCGCAGACATCATCAAATTCATTTTTTCTCCCGAGAACTTATGACAACGGGGGCCCATGTGGCGTGGCAGTCGCTTAAGTTTTTCTAAATTTCAGGCTGTTTTTGTGCAGTAACTTTATAAGAAATAAAATCGAATAGTCCACCGGTCAAAACCGGAGGCCTTGTTTGCTTTCATTATTTTGTGAACATGAAATGAAACTATAAACATTCGAAGCGCCCCCCCCCCCCTCCCAGCAAGAATCATCATTAAAGAAAAACTCCAACGTAAAAGTACTAATTTCTGCCGATAGCACTGATACAGTTGAACATCCCCCCTACGGATGTTCGAAAAAAAAAAGTCATTTGACTTTTTATTCTTGTACATTTTGATTACAATTTGCGCAGCTACTTTTGTCAACGTGCAACTCTGAACACTGTATTAGATCCATATAGTTGCATACGTTGTGTTCTCAACTGTAAGTTCTTGTTATTAATTTGCCGTGTTCTTTAGTGGTATGTTTTATATACGTTAACTGGTCTGCATCTACATTTGTTTAGCCTGAATTCTATAGAAATTAGAACATAAGATCATATCCGGTCTAGAGCTTCGATTTTGTGTTTTTCAATCGTATGCTATACAAAGCCATTTAATTAGTATCGTCGCTCTGTATGATCAAGTACACATTTCTAAGTAAATATGCGTTGTAAATTAAAAAGAAAATTGTAACTTCTGAAGAGATTATGCAACTTTGGAACTCATTTTTGTCCGTCTCCTTCCTGTGTTACCTTCCTTGCGTTTTATGATGTGACCTCTTTACACTTTTACACTTTTACACTTATACCTTTATTCATAAAAAGTGCGTTTAAGATTTTGAGAAAGACTCCTCGAATTTTTTTTTTTAGGCTTAACATTTTTCAATACTCAATTCTCAAAATTTGTTCGACATAAATAGAATATTTGTTTGATGACAAAGTTCGTTTTTCCCTGATTGAAGAGTCGTTCGATTTGTAGATTTAAAGAAAGAACAGCGCTTAGCCGGTATATACATATTCTATTACGTAACAGCTGCTGGCTTCTTATGCATACTTTACGTGATACTTTATGATGTCGGAACCTAAATGCATTTTTTTTCAACTTTTTTGAAAAGAAAATTAAAAATATGTAAAATCAGACGTTTTTGGAAAAAATGCTTCCCAGATTATTTAAGGCTCACTGAATATGTTTCCTTTAATAATAAATAAAATTACGAATTTATTACCATAGCCTACATAAACGTTTTGTATCGAGTCTCTCTTTTAGTATGTCAAAAGGTTCAGAATGTTTTCAATAAAAAAAAAATAGGTTTCGACCGCTTTTTATTTAAATTAGACGAATTCGGGGGAAGAATATGAAGGTTCATTGATGAGTTCTGCTATTTTACGACATCTATGCTCTCCTAACAAGTTATAGTATATGTCGTTATTTTCTTTGAATAAATTTTATTTGAAGAAATTGATTATATTCCAACTAATGCAGCGAGCCAACCGCAGATGAGGACTCCTCCCTGAGCTCCGCCTCACACAAACATTCGCAAAGCCTACTAATTAGTCGAGAGAATTAAGCACCCACCGACTCCACCGACCCTTTTCCCAAGTGGCCATTATTTCTAGCTCGGTATCGTCATGAGGGGATTAACGAGTCCTAAAACTTTGGGAATGCGAAAAGTCTTGATCCCCACTCGAGAGACCTATAAGTCTACGATGAAGAAGACAGCTTTGCGCTTATCGCCTTCATCCGGTTCGGTCGGGCGCGATGTCGCTCCCCTACCCCTCTCGTGGCTTAAAGGGACACTCCAACGAAATTTCAAGCTCACAAAAAAAAAAAAAGGCTCGGTGGATAGGCGGGACGCCTCAAAACGCAAAAACATCACTCGTACAGCGATATCTCTAACGGATCGCCGTATTTTTGTAAAAGAAGTGCGCGATCGAATACGGCCGACGAGGCCGACGTGACAAGTCACGTCACGATTCTCTTTCCCTCTCCTCCTCGCTACGTCCCGTCGAGCTGGTGAACCGAAGCGAGGAGGAGAGAAGCTAGGCCGCTTCCCCTCATCCTCAAATTTTCCAGGAGAACGATGACTTCATAGCCCTCGCTTGATCGCGCCCTTGTTTTACGAAAGTACGGCCATCCGTTTGAGATATCGATGTATGAGTGATCTTTTGAAGTTCGTAGCGTCCCGTTCAACGCTTCTGCGGCCTTATTTTGCGAAATCCAAATTTCGCTTCAGTATCCTTTTAAAGGCAGGCCGAATATTTATGTTCTCTTTGCGTCACGGTGCAGTATTGAGCGATGTCTCGCTAATACGAACACCTCCGCTCCCGAAACAAAACAAAAAGTCCATAATGTGAGTTATTCATTGTAACGAAAATAAAATGCATGTATTGACCAAGTTTGTGTCTGAACATTTTGTCTATGAGCGGGGTATCTATATTAAACATTAACGAGACACGACTGTAGATACAGCAACGTATGATCTAGATTGCGAGGCATTTAGTTCTAAACGCGGTAACATTTCCTTCAATTGCTAACCTCCCCCCCCCCCCCCCCCCCCCCCGAAAAAAGAAATTGGTCTTTTTATTGAAACATTCTTTAATATTGAAGAAAAAGTGCGGTCCTCTTTTCCTTATTGCGCGCATGCGCGGGTCGTAGAAAAATTAAGCACACGTGCTGTCCTTTTTCCTCACGCGCGCAAGCGCGGGTCTTAGGACGAGGCGCTCGGTGGATGTGCGGCAGTCTTCAGAATGCCACGCATGAGGAAGCGGACAGAAAAGAAAATAGACGAACTGAAACGGCGGCGTGATGAGTATGGTCATGCTCGACGTGCCAAGGAGACGTCGGAAGAGAGAGAGAGAAAGCGACGTTTGGCTAGAACAGAGGTGACAAAATTACATTCAAAAGTAATTAAGTTACATTACTGATTACTTTCGTGCACACTGCAAAAACGTAAATTACATTACAGATTATCGCAGACTAAAAGTAATGACATTGCATTACAATTATTTTCCAAACGTAATGAAATTACTTTGACATCACTTTTCTATACCTTGAGGCAGTAATTCGTGCTCATTTAATTACAGTATATGTGCCAAAACTCAGACCTTACTGTTTACATCTCAACAGCTTTATGCGCCTCAAAGTAAACCCTACTGAACTGTCGTTTTGCTGGCGCACACGACGTAAGTGTTAAACACGTTGAATAGCTTCTTCTTTAGATGTAATTTAAAGACAGTGGATTCACCGTTTCGCTGTTTATACAAAGGTGAAGGTATTTATTTAAAGGGTGATAGGTTTCCATCTTCTCGATTTAGAAGTTAAAGTCCGTGTCAGTAAGTCAAGTCGGGCCCTGGGAGCTCGTTCTTACAAGGAGTCGTCGCGTGAAACGTTTCCCTTCCGCCCCGGATGCAATCTAATCCTATTCTCCCAAGAGCACTATAGTCAGCGTATTCCCGGTCATTCCTCTCAAGAAGTCTTGCTCCCAAACACCCGAAGAGCCCCAGTTATTGCGCGTTGCCACACAAGGGGGCTGGACATTTGCTAGGCAGGAGCTTCGCCAGTTAAGAAAAGGGATGGCGCGAGCTTCCTAAAATGTGTACTTTCACCCCAAAAAACGGGTTGCGATATCTACTCGTAGGTTCATTCCCGAATAAACTTCCGAAGAAAAGGTTGCGAGGCATGCCGCTAGCGGCACCTGCTTTGCTCGATTGCCGTCTTTTCTCTCTAAAAAAGCACCCTTACTTAACAAGGCCAAGGATACGCACGAAACGTTCTAGGGCCTTGACAAGCCATTTGGGATTAACCATTTATTCCTATAGTTTTTTTTCACAATGGTCGAAGTTTACGGTTTGACCTTAGTTAACAAAAGAGGAAGAAGGCTGGGGATCTGTATGTCCTGTTTTCTCAAGTTTTAAAATGTGTTGACATCACTGGTGATGTGCCATTCTCCTTGTAGCAGTTCATCCCTAAGCTGACAGTGCGGTGGAAGCTACGTGCTCGTTGGAACAGTTAGACGCCTATCTTTCGCCACGTAAACACTCTCTCGATCATACCGACGCGTAGAGAATGGGACGGGTCGGGTGATCAAAGGAAGGTGGTTGATTAGTTCTGGTGAGCTCGTAGCCCCCACCGCACTGTCAGCTTAGGGATGAACGAAGCAGAGTATAGTCGTGATGACGTGACGCCGTGAATCTGTCTTGCCTAAAGTTCGTGAGCCATGGCCTTCTAGCGATGTCTTTACACGTAAGCTTTTCTCATTACCCTTTCCAGCCCGCCTTTGTGCGTCTGTATTCTTCGCACGAAGGTTTGCACTGATATGGCCGTCGTGTTGGAACTATTCAGAGCGCACGAGGACACCGGCAAAAGCGAGCAAGCACGAGACCAAAGCATTTTAGCTGCCAGGATCACGGCCTCTTGATCACGAGCTAGGCACTAAGAGGAAAAGAGAGAAAGGAAGAAGATGCAATGGCTCCCGAACGACGTTGACATTCCTGTACCCGATGTTGGACAATTAAACTAGTTTGTTTTTATTAGATCGAAGCATCGACCTCAGACCAAAAAAGATTCGTCATCCTTTGGTGCCGAAACCCGGGAACTCCCTTTACCGGGCTGGACGGTGAGTCTGAGGGTTGATTTAACAGAGCTTCAAGTCTCGACATCGGGGAAGCAAGACAGCGAGGCCTAACAGCGCGGCGATGGAGAGACTGAAACAGAAGCGGAAGATCCAACGCCCGCAAGTCACCAAAGTACTTTCGGAGATCGACGCGTCTGTGGAAAGCGAAGTACTTGCTGAAGAGTAGCTCCGGATTCTTCTCGTTCGTTTCAATACCATACATGGCCAACTGAACGAAACGGACGCTGCAATCGAGCCATTGCTGACAGATGTAGAATCGGAACAGGAGTATGCGCGGACTATTGAGTACAACGACCGTGTCGTCGCTTATTCCGCTCGCCTGGGCTTCAAGGTTACCATCGCAAGTGCAGACGGTGCCAGGACCTCCGATCGAACAAGCCGGAGCAGTAACGAGTTCTTTGGGTCATCTGCGAAAGTGAAGCTCCCCAAGCTGAAGCTTTGAGGTTCAACGGAGATAGCCTACAGTGGCAGCCCTTCTGGGAGCAGTTTGAACAGGTGGTCCACAATAACCGAGAGTTATCGCCGACCGACAAGTTCAACTACTTGAGAGCTGCTCTTTCTGAAGAAGCCGCTGAGGCGATTGCCGGACTACCAGCGACAGCGAGCTGCTACGAGGACGCTCGGGACATCCTCAAAACCCGGTTCGGTGACGAAAAACGGTTGATCGACGATCACATGATCAGGCTATTGGAAAGACAGCGGATACAATCATCGCTCGATGTCCGAGGGCTCAGGCGGCTGCACGACGACCTGCAAGGAAACATCCATGGGCTTAGGTCTCTCGGGGTGAACGAAGAAACTTTCTCTACACTTCTGCACCCATTAATACTTCGGCTGCTTCCGGAAGACCTCGCTCTTGCCTACCATTGAACTGCTTTACGCGACGAGGAGCACCGACTACTCAGCACCCAATCTGGTGCCCTGTCGAGTAACAACCGTGACCAAGGAAGACGTCATCAGAGCCAACTGCCAATGCTCCTAATGTTTCTGCGCGTAGAAGTAGAAAGCAGAGAGAGGACTTCCTGCGCAATGAAAACGGATCATCGCCTAAAAGACAGTTCAGAAGAAAAACGGTTTACGTCTGCAACGTCAAAAGAACCTGCGAGGTCGTGGACAAACAGAGGGACGGCAGCAGCACTCCTACAACGAACAGACAACCAGGAGTGTGCGTTCTGCAAGTCGCGAAACCATGACACCGAGGTGTGCAGTGAAACCATGTCTCTCACTAAAAAACGACAAATCCTGCAGAAGGTTGGACGATGCTTTAAATGTACAAAACGAAACCATCTCGCCAAGAAGTGCAGAAGCAAGATCGCATGTTCTGAGTGCCAAGGTCGGCACGCCACCGTTATGTGCGATCCCAAATTCCTCTCGCGATCAAGTCAGAACCCGGAGACACCACGGACGAAAACTGAAATTCGGGCGAGTTGGTTGTTCATGACTGACAAGGGTGCGCTGTTTCCTTGTCAACCACGGACGAGTAACGTACGTCTCCACCAAACCCGTGACACTTCAAGCCGCTGTCACTGATGAACCAAAGACGACGGTACTGCTGCAAACAGCTACAGTTTGGAGCTCAGAAGCTAAGTCAGCAACGGCACAAAAAAATTCGGCACTCAAAGAAGCTCACGACGACGTGGGTCGGCTCAAGAAAGCTCTCTTGACTTCCAAAAAGAAGACGGAAGTGAAGTTCAAGATGTTGCTCGAGCAAAACAGCGATCTAGAAAATAGGTGTCTGTTTTGCAGTCGCAGCTGGAAGAGAAGTGTCAGCTGCTGGAGAGCGTTCAATGTGCTCTCGATTCAAAGTGCACTCAAATGGAAGAAACCAAGCGAGAACTTGCAGCAAGGAAAGCAGCCGCTGAGGCTCAGAATGCTGGGCTAATACAGCAGCTGCAGGACAAAGAACAGGATCTCTCGACGTTGCGGGAGCAGTTGAGCATGGCTGTTCAAAGAGCGCATTCAGAGATTCGTTCACTTCAACACAGCTTAGGGGCAAGTGCACAGGTATCTTCGAGATTGCAGACAGAGTTGATGGACCTTAGAAGCAGCTTGGAAACAATGAAGGCCGAGAAAGACTCTGTCGACAAGACACTCAAGGAAGTCGAGGATGGACTGCAAAAGGCTCAAGATGAGCACGAACAGCTAGAACTCTCGCTGAGTACCATCACCGCAGACCTCGAGAGCTCTAAGGCTGGAATGGCCAAACTGAAAGATGCACGCACTTTCATGAAAGTGCAGCTCCGTGTTGCAGAAGCCGCAAAGACCGAGCATTCGGAGCGGCTGACCAACTCGCTTCAGTGCACAGAGGATGTCAAGCAAGAGAAGGAGGCGCTGGAAGCAAGGAGCGACACGCTGTCAAAGACCGTCAAGGAACTTGAGTGCAAGTTGTGCGAAGCACAGCACACGGGCCAGCAAAAAGAGAAACAATTGATTGACAAGCTCAGCAGACTACAAGCCGAAAAAGTGAACGCTCGAAAAGAGCTAGAGAGGACGAACCAGGAGAAACGAGAACTATCACTCCAACTGACTGAAATGAAAGACATGCTTCGCAACGAAGAGCTCAAGGAACACTTCAGCAACAACAGAATTCACTGGAAGTTTATTGCGGAGCGTGTCCAATGGTGGGGCGGGCTCTATGAGCGCTCGCGCGGTCAGTCAAGACATCACTGAAAAAGGCCATCGGCCGAAGACTCTTAACCGAGGAAAACCTTGGAACCCTGCTTAGCGAGATAGAGGCTGTAATTAATTCGAAACCACAGACTTTCACCTACAACGAAAGTCAAGAGCCTCAGCCTCTGTCCCCATCATGCTTTCTTGTTGGCAAGCGACAGACGTCGTTACCTGACTCGACAGTTCCGAACCTAAAATACGTTGAAGCTGAGACGCCACGGAAGCTCTTGACACACAGACAAGAAGTCATGAAGAGCTTTTGGCAACGTTGGTCGAGAGAGTAGCTGACGGAACTACAGTGAAGCGCCCTGCACAGCTTTTGTACTGCCTGGAATCCTCGGACTGTGATAAAACGGACTAAGTTCGTTTTCCGGGGGGTGGATGTTGGAACTATTCAGAGCGCGCAAAGACACCGGCAAAAGCGAGCAAGCACGCGACCGAAGCATTGCAGCTGCCACGACCACGGCCTCTTGATCACGAGCTGTGCACTACGAGGAGAGGAGAAGGAAGATGCGATGGCTCCCGAACGACGTTGACAATTATGTACCCAATGTCGGACAATTAAATTAGTTTGTTTTTATTAGATCGAAGCATCGACCTCAGACCAAAAAGGATCCGTCATCCTTTGATGGTTCCGACGCCGGGTCCATCATTTTGTGTAATGTCTGTTTCACGACATTTCACCACGCATAATAATTTTTCTCTTGTTCTAAAGCTCGCAAACAAACATTTTTTTCAATTGGGACAAAAGTAGTTTAAACAGTAATGAGTATTTTTCGAAATTACTGCCGGAGAGTATTTCATAGCACTACTCAATTACCAACCTTCAAAAATAATTCAATACATTACTCATTAACACAAAAAAGTAATTTAAATACTGTAATAAAATCACAGTAATTAAATTACTGCCATCTCTGGGTTAGGAACAGAGAAGCAATTTGCAACTTTCACGACCTATAGGGGGCGAGACGGCGCCTATCAAAATGGCTGTCATCTGGATGATCTTCGTAAATCAGCAGTACGAGGCGAGGTCTGCGACGTGCAAGTAATTATAGTTTTGCTTTATACAAGCAGTATTAGAGCTTTACTTTATTTTTTTTTTCACTAGAAAGGTGTTGGCAAGCTGTTTTATTGTGAAGCGGATCATCCAGGAGCTAGGGAGCACGATTTTCACACCGCAGTATCTCCATTGCTGAAAGTTGCGAAAGGTTAAGGAAGCGCACATTTAATGCCTGTTTACTATAAGGTACGCTCAATTTGCTCTACCTAACGTAACCTTCATGGAAGACAAGCAATGCTATAGAAATATGACGTGATCAGCAGCAAAGTACCGCAGAAAACACTGTCCCGTTATTATCTGGGAAATTTTAACTATTTAAGGAAACACCCAATTCTAATCTAGATGGGTATGAGAATGACGGTATTACAATTATCAAGATTATTACGTTTTCTTTTTTTAAATTATGCTATGAACAAATTCAAGATGATGTCACGGTGGCTCTTAGTACCAAATGCAAAACAATAGGTTGTGCCGAGGAATAGAAAGTATGCGCTCTGACATCATTAAATTAAATTTAAGTTGTAGCGTTGCTGTATCTATTTCTTCAGGGGATTAGATATATCACATCGGCAGTTGTTTGGCGGAAACCGAACTTTCTACAGCTTTTTCGCTGAAAGCAACCGAGAGGCTGCGCAAGCGGCATATGTCCCTGAATGTTGGGGATGGCTTTCACATCGCGCAAATCGTCATCGTAATAAAGCCAAGCGCTTATTACGTAGCATAACATCAATTTGTTCCTTTGTATTACATTGCATACTATCCATTTGTTCCTCTCATCAAGGCAAGCCTTTACGAGAGGAACAAATTGATGCTGCGAAATGTAGGCTGTAATTCCCGAGTCCCTCTAGGGGGACAAACAGAAACAAATGACAGCGACAAGCCTCAAACCAGAGTCTTTTGATATTTGAAAGGCTTTGTAGAATAAAGAAGGCTACTCTCAAACACGATCGTCATGCACGTGAGGGTATCTTTCGCAGGCTTGCAATCACCCGTGCTTAATTCACGAGCACCCAACGACTAAACGCCTGCCAAAGGTATCGTCGCGAGCATGGTGCATGTGTTTCAGGCTTGTCGCTGTCGTTTGTTTCTGTTTTGTCGCTCTAGTGGGACTCGGGCGTAAGAGGTACGGGCGCAGAAACATGATATGGAGCAATGGCGACTGTTGTGTCGTCAATGCAAGTCATATAAAGCTTCGGCAATACAAGAACTGCAGTAGAAGTTTTACTTTAAATTCTTAAAAGGAAAGGATTTTGCTACGAACTCATTCGCATAGAGCAATTTCTCTTGGTGGATTTGGAGTGGTTTTGGAGCGTTTATATGTTGGTATCTTCCTGCTCGTGCAAGCACGCGCTACCATTCGCCACTCTAAAGACGCATATGAAAGGAGCACCTTTTGATCCCTTTAAATTCGCGAAGGGAATTTTCTTTAATTGTGCATTTTGTTTTTGTTTATTCTTTCTGATGACACGGAAAGAAAGAAAAAATCGTCAGTGCCCCCAGAGTTTTTTTTTTTGTGTGTGTGTGTGTGGGGGGGGGGGGGGGGGTGGTCTATTGACGTTTAACAAAAGAAGAAACCGTCTAAATTCTGATGCGCCTTCGCGAATTGTGCAATAAGTTTTTTTTCTTCTTTTCGTGTAGACGGAGCTTTTGGTGTGGTTTTCATGTTGCAACAGGAACTGTCTATATGACACTAAAATATGTGTTTCCAGCATGTAGAAACCAAAAGAGACACATTGCGGAAGGCTCAAATATTGCCTTCAGATACTTCGCATACGATTCTCAAAATGACCCCTCCCTTTCTCTTTCTATATATATATATATATGCCTTTGTTTTGTTGATGCGCTTTATTGCTTCGTAATCGAACCAAGACCGGAAACTTTGTCACCTCGTTGTCAAGAAATGACTGTGCACGTGTTATCAAAACAGAGTGCGCCACGATATTTTATCAGCAGCGATGTCTCAGAGATAAAACAAGGTGTTTTCGTTTCAGCACGCCAACCAGGGAGCCAGCAATACTGACAAAAAAAACAACAACAAAACAGTAAGACCCTTAATCGAATTGGCGTCCGACAATGCTGTTTTAGGCCGCGCAACGTCGAATACTATTTATTTTGAGGGGCATCAATGTCAACACGCCTGGATGCTCTAAAAACACATCTCGGTTATTGCTTGGCTCCGATGCACACGCACCAGATGCACCCGTCCGACAAACAATGTTTAAAAAAAAAAAAAGAAGCACGCAACTTTATTGACGAGAATGTCGTTGCGAGGCTTCAGACTTTTCCTAACGTACAGAGCATAACACAATACCCACGATCAAACAATCGCGTTTTTTTTTCTTCTTTTCTAACGGAAATGCTCTTGAAGCTATTGCTAGTTCTATGGGACGAACTCATTCTGGTAACACTTGAATAACACTCATACTGCTCATGCATCATACAAAAGACAGAGTGTTTACTGCTAGGCATAATGACAGAATCGTCTTCGGGCACGCGCCAAGCATGTTCTCAACATGTTTGCTTCATACATTTGTATGCCTAGAATATCTCTGCATACAGTTCTTGTATGACCAATGTGGCAGCGCCGTCAGGCAAGGAAGCAACACGCCTCGGACAGTGACTGCAAACTGTCTTTTGTGTATGATGTATTAGAAGTCTGAACGCGACTTTGGTGTTCGGCACTAATTACCTGGTTCATAGAGAAAGAGGGAGAGAGAGAGAGGAAGAATAAACGAAGGTTGTGGAGAAATTGGCTGTCTTATAAACGGAGCCGTCTAGTGCAGGAGAAAAAACGGCTATGTCGCGTTCGCGCTAACGGCGTCACGCACTGTATTTGAGGGGAGTACCGACGTTATTTTGAAGACTTTCAGCGTGCGTCTCATGGGCCTGGTAATTCAGTCATTTATCTTATTTACTCGTAGACGTAGTTTCTTTTCTTTTTTTATTGTTTGTATCTGCTTGTGTGTGTGTCGTTACTATAATAGAGAGTTTTAAAACAAAAGTCCCCAGTTTTTTTTTTTTTTTTTTTTTTTTTGGGGGGGGGGGGGGGGGGGCGCTAAGAAATAGAGGCTCACCACTGCGCATGCTCCGAACCCAACCAAAGTGAGTTTTGTGTTCTTTTCTTTTTTTTTTTTTTTGGGGGGGGGGGGGGGGGGGGGGGGTGGCGCTCGCCCCTAACACAAAATTCGAGAAATAGCGTGAGGCCCCTATTTCCTCGAGGCCGGGTTGCGTCTGCAAAACATGGCGGCGCCCTTTCCGCTCGCTTCGGTGCAAATTCCTCACGGTCGCTGCCGTATTAGCCACGTTCGCTGCAAGTGAATGGTACAGCTGGCTTTCGCTTCGCTTTATCTCGCTCAAATCCCAAAGAAAGTAGCGGTGAGTTCGCCACATTTTAAATATCGTTTTCCGATTCTGGCTTTTCCTAAGCTTACAGAGACGCGGTAACCGCTGACATGGCAATGTCTCGCTACTCCGAAACTTGGAGTGGATTTTCTTGTCTCGAAAGGCCGAGCGTTCGTGGCGCGTTACCTGTAGCTTAAAAGCGAGTCTTCAAGGCTTCCAAGTCACTCCAGCTCGAATCTAAATAATGCGGCTGGTCGCAGAGAGTGTGTTCACCTGCGTTCGTTTCAGTTTCGGCATAAACGAAGGTTTAAATCTTCAACGACACACGGTCAACGTGGAACACGAATGCCAAAAACAATCCGTGAACGAGTGCCAAATTAGAGGGCTATGCGTTGATTTTTTTATTTATTTATTTATTGTCATATACCTGCAGCGCCCGTGGCGTTATAGCAAGAGGAGAAAAATGAAAAAAAATATGAAACACAACAGCATTACAGTAAAACGTATATGATAAATGGAAACAGAACGATGACTACATGTGAATATGTGCGAACCCACCCCCCACAAAAAACAACAGCACAAACACGCAACACACTATAAGGTTGCAGAAAGAATCAAGAAAGTAGGGATCATTTTTGAAAAAAAAAAAAAGGTCAGTGTCTGTTGTGTTTACAATTTCGAAGTGTGAAGAGTTCCAATCACATATTGTTTTTAGAAAAGATAAGTTCTTAAATAAGTCGTAGTTAAAGAAGTATTCTTGGACGAAGACTGAAAACAGCGAACAATATTTATACTGATTTTAGATTGTATTTTGTTTTAGCCGGGGTGATTTAGGTTTACCTTAACTATTATTTGTAAACAATGGGCACTTGTAAACCAAATATGTTTTAATTTCTATTTTTTCTTTCACGTTTGTTAGTCGCATATGCGCTCCAAGCGGGAAACGCAAGCGCGCGGCGCTGCGTTGCGAAAACCCTAGTCTACACGCCGGCGGCGTCAACCTTTTTGCTTTTGCGTTCCCCATGTTTCTTAATGGCACCCAAACAACTGGGCCCCCTATTCTAAAACCCTCTATTACCTCAAAAACGGAATGACATCCGAACGAGTACAACTGCACTTTCCTTCCTCTGTTTTCTTGTGAATCTGCGCTAGCAAAATGTTCTCCTGCTGTTGTTGTTGTTGTTTTTTGCGACTGCATCCCAGAGTTTATTTGACAGCTGAAGATTGCAATTGACGGGAGGAGTTACTCCTGCCAAAACCTGAAGTCAATCCGCACAGTGGCAACCCCATCTAGCGGGCGGCGGATTAAACGCGACAAGCCGGCTTTTTCCCAACTCTCTCTCTAGATATAAAAAGGTCCGACTGCTCCCCCCCCCCCCCCCCCCATCTTTTTTTTTTCACCACGAAAAAAAAAAAGAGAAAGAAGAAATAAGGTAGTTTATCATGTGCTACTTTCAGGCGGAAGTATTCGTCCCCAACGAAGTATAACTAATTTCCCCGGAACCTTAATTGCGGACATAGTCAATTACGCCTTCAAGGGGAACCCAGTGAAGCATCGAGCGAAGCGTCCGGGCTCTTAGGGATTCGCCAGGATGAGGAAACGCCCCTACTCCACTTAATAGGAGGGACCCGTCGTTGCGCAAAGGGATCGATGAGGCCGACGCTGGCCGTCGGTTCAATAAGACCGAATTTACGTCTACGTTTTAGTCGGGTTATTTCGGACGGCAAAACAATTACCGGTGGGATAGAGACACGAAGTCGCGGTGTCACACTTCTCGTATACTTCGCACAAAGATCACGGTGTTCCCTGCAGAGACACGAGGACAGAATTGTTTGAGGACACGTCTCCGGCGTGTTCGAAGCGCGCTTGCAACAGGTCTGAAGACAGTTATTTTTTATTATTATTTTTTTTTTTTTGCGAGCAATGCGACAAGAGTGTTATACGGAGAAGAAATACGCCTCGAATTTGGGCATACGGCCGTCCAGTACGCGTTCTAAAAAGAACCGAATAAACGTTTCGGGTAGGTCTCGTTCCAAAGAAACCTCTGCTGTTGTTCAGACTGTTCTCTCTCTGCGTCTAAAAATATATATTGGTAAACACTAGTTATAAATATGTTAAGTGTTGTTCGAAATAGTTAGATTATTTGCATCGCCTCAATATTTCCAGAGTAAAAATTAATTTTTCTGTATTTGTAGCTTTAACTTTGTTCCATTTTTGTCTTGTTTTTACATGAGTTCACGATTTGTGCTTTGGTCACGAATACTTATTTAAAAAAATATGTTGACCAATACAAAAAAGATCATCTATTTACTTTTAACGTCAGCGCTATGTGCGGTCAAAGTCCGAAGCTATTTCAAGATGGATTTGTAGGGCTCTACATCAGCGATCCGAAAGGCGCGTCCGAAAAGGATATGACAGAAAAATTAAATTCGAAGAAGCGCGGTTCTTTTTTTTTTAACAAAATAATTTACAGTCTGGTTTTTAAACGTAAAGCGTCACAAAACCTTGATATAAAAAAAAAAAAACGCGATCACGCGGCGGAGGTTCGTGAACTAAAGTGAGCGGAAAGTGCTTTCGCTAAATTTAGCGGGAAAACTTGACTGATGTAATTTCCGGATGTCTTGACGTTGAGCAAGTTTTTGCGCTGCATTTATGTCATGTGACGTCGCGTAACACCGTGTCATGTGAAGTCATGTGACGGGATATACCACGAAGTGAGGCAGGGACTTCACGGCGTCAGGTGACACTGTGACGTCACGTGGCATTACCTTATGACGCCATGACGTCAAGTTGCCTCGTGACACCATTACCTGACGACACGTCGTGTGGTAACGTGACACCGCTAATCGTGGAGGCACCAACCACATGGCAACGTCACTGGCAGGGGCACCAAGCCCCAAAATCCAGAAGCGAAACAGGCGCAGCACATTCACAGATCGAAGCAGATCGATACATATCGACACGTCGCATTCTGCGTCCATCGCCTCCATACAAAGTATCAAGGTTTTTGTCATAAAGCACAGCTCTTAGGCGCCCGTTTCCGGGTTGAGCGGCGTCGACATCAGCGTCAGCGTTGGCGTAACCGCGCGCGTTGCATTAGGGGAAATTTTCCCGCTAAATGTAGCGGGGAACTTAACCTGCTAAATTTTACGGGTTAAGTTTCCCGCTCAATTTAGCGGGGAAATTGACGTCACGTGACCTCAACACCAATTCAGTTTTCCCGTTAAATTTAGCGGAAAAATTTTAATACATTTCCCCGCTAAATTTAGCAGGAATATTTGCCCGCAAAATTTAGTGGAGAAATTTTTACTAAACTTAGCGGGAAATTTAGCGAAAATTTCCCGCTAAATGGTAGGGCAGCAGGCGAGGAGAAGGGGCATACCCTCTCCTCCGTACCCTCCCTTCCTCCTCCTCAAGAGCTGCGCTCTAATTCGGCATTACGGAGTTTTTTAAACGTATTTAATTTTTTTTTTGTAATCGCAACAGAATAATACGTTGGGCTATAGCCTCATAGAGAGAGGAGGCTATGGTTGGGCCAACTGATCTATCGCTGCAATTACACGTGGCAAAATAAATATTAAAAAGAATGTGAACCAAGACGCCAGTGCACCTCGTGTTGTGTCATCCCTTTTGTATAGTCTTTTTTTTTTGTATGGACCATCCGATGGAAACGTTGATAGTCGGCCGATGAGACAATATGACATGGTGTAATGCCTGTCGTCTGTAGGGTTTTGTTATTATTTAGAATTGACAGAAGAATTCGTCTACACCGAATGAATGGACAATACAAAATAATTAATCGTCAGAAGTTTGCTGGATCCTTCGACTCTAGTAATTATTTTATACTTGATTACCGGTAACTCCTAAATTACGCTATAGTTGTCACGACTTCAGAGGCCTGTCATAATAACTCCCTTATATAATTTAGATATTTTGTTTATACACTATAAAAATAGGTCAACTAAAATTATGAAATGATTCCTTCTTGATAAAGTTATCAACCGCGGGGGGCGTCAGTGTGCGAATGAAATATGATGATTAGTTGTCTAAGAACCTTTCCAAATATTCGCCTGATCTGGCATATTCCAAATAGAAAATCTTCTGTTCCTTGTCCAATGACGTTATAGAAGTTGTAAAAAACAAGAAAACTCAAATCTTCGTGCTATCGGATGGCGAAGTTTATCTGTCTATGGTCGCTGACAGGTTAGTAAAGTGGAAGCTCCTCCCACCTCTTTCCACTTGAAAAGAGCGAAGGCTGGAGAGGAGGCGACCTCCTCTCCAGAGTTCGCTCTGCCAAAGTGGAAAGAGGTGGGAGGAGCTTCCACTTTACTAACCTGCCCCCCAATAGTATCTGCCCTACCTAAAGCAAGAGAAAGAAAGCACCGAAAGGCTTCGCGTACGAAGAAACATAAGAGTGAGGCGCGCCTTTTCTACGACCACGTGACACTAAACGCTACGTTGTTAGGTCCGCTCACGATAATTGGCCACCCTCTCTAATTGCGGAGGCTAACGTCGCTTCCGGTTAAGACTTCCGTTGCTCGTTCGCATGAGTCTCGAGGATAGCGCGGAGCAGAATTACGTTGCACGAGTTTTAACAACAGGCGTGGCATATTTTAACGATAAACGCCAAATCTCTATACATGTTTTCACCTCAAGAAAAAAGTAAATTTTGCGCATTGTTCCTACGCGGCGCGAAATAGTTCTAACGAGATTCGGTTGTCGGAGGAAAAAGCGATGCTTTCGGTGCTTGGAACGTGTACGTCTTGGTAAGATAACATATATCTAATTTAAAATTAACCTACATATGTTTTCATTATCTAAATAAAGGGGGACATTAGTAATGTTCCGCGAGGAGCCGGACTTGTTTTACTTCGGTTCTTGAGGTGAAAACTAATTAGTAGATGCTGGGTAATTTATTCGATAATTATCACCCTACACTCGTAACTTAACGCGTGCCGCAGTCGGAAACATTATGGCGAAGAAATTTTTTTTTGTTTTTTTCTAGGCGCCAGCTTATAGCAGTGATTGCATTCTTAGCGGCCATAACTCGGATTTCGCAAGCGCGTCAGTTGCGAGCCGTGGCTAAGCACACTGGAAGCTAGGAGAGTTGGCCCGGTTTGCCAGCTGCCAAACGCGTGCACCAGGAATCAACTGCCCGTGTTTGCACGTGTCGCGTGTTGACTAACCGTAATAAGTGACCCCACAGGGTGTGCCCACGCCTAGGTAATTGCATTATTGGCGTCGTATAGAAAAAAAAAAAGAGAAACAGAAAAGGCGACGTTTTGAAAAGACGAGGCTGCCCGTGCAAGAAAGGTTTACATTGAGGCTGCGTGGTGACCGCGTTTTTTATAGAAGGCAATACTTCAAATGACGGTTTGCTCAATAAATCCAAATACAGCTGCAATCTGTTTTACTACTTTGAGTCGTCGTAGATTATTAATGCTAGTTTTGTTGTTCAACAATAGTAACGCTATGCCCACTAGCCCTTTTGTTGAGGTCTAAACATTTTGTTTTCTTTTCTAAATCAC
The DNA here is from genome assembly GCA_013358835.2 of Ixodes persulcatus. Classification (NCBI taxonomy): domain Eukaryota; kingdom Metazoa; phylum Arthropoda; class Arachnida; order Ixodida; family Ixodidae; genus Ixodes; species Ixodes persulcatus. Next base: position 14,854 of record JABSTQ010002291.1, on the reverse strand, counting down.
GAAGAAGCCGCATCAGAAAGAAAATGAAACAGTTCTTATATTCGTACCACATCTTTTAAGCTGCTTTCCTATCATGCGTCCTGCAAATTTTCGTCACCAAGTTTTTTTTTTAAACTTATTTTGAGTACTGGAATAGCTCCCACAAAAAATAAACAACGATTTACGTAAATGTTATCTTAGGAAAACAAAAGTCCCATTCATTACGCCAAAATGTGTCACAAATAAACGCCGAAAACAAGAATCCACGAAGGAGATATTATGATATTTGGAAGGGTAAAAATATATTAGTTGAATGAACAAGAACAAAAAAAAAAAATTAAACAAAACAGCTGTATTTGTGCCTTTCGCTTGAGTGTGCATTTTATTCTCTCACCTTCGAATCAAGAAATATTTTTGCTGGATTTTCTCAAGGGAACTCAATTATTTACGTCTTTAGTTCATATCTTTTGGTGACTTGAAACGTCTAGTGCGTGTGTGTTTAACCAACCTCTTGCACTAACCCATATCCTTGTGCTCCGAAACCAACCATATTCTTTTGTATACATCTGCGTTTGTGTTTTTCTTTTTTTATGCGCTTAGTGTACGCAGTGTCATTGATCTTTCCTTTTCACCACTGTATTTCGGTCAAAATGTCGCACGTTTAGAATGCCACAACGCGCGGTTTATTGGAACAATAAAAACAAACAAAGAACTAAGAACCGAATTTAAGTTGTTTAAAAATCTCTGTTCGTTTATTTTCATCGCTTTTATTTGTAGCTTCTCAGACGAGTCTAAAAACGTCTGATGTTCAACGTTCTTTCCGCACGAAACTATACGGGTGACTTGCCAATATATTTGCGTCTAGGTTACGTTATCTCACCGATGTCTCCCATCAACTTTCTTGTTTTGTATTGGTTTTCCAATTTCCAGACGCTTGCTGAAACTTGAATATCAAGGCTGTACTACTCTGCTCTCCGTGGATAATGGTGCTCAGCACAAAGACCCGCTAAAATGCATCGTCTTCTATGAAAGCATCGAGCAATCGGACCCTCAGCTGAACAAATATGCCACATCGAAAACATGTTCACCGTGTTGAGGACGAGAATGATGCTGATGATGCTACTGATGCTGATGATTATCATGATTAAAGGGCGTCGTTTGCTGAGCATACTCTATTCTCAACACAAAGACTCTGTTCCAAGGCAGATGAAAGAAGCTCGCGATGTCGCACAGTGGAGAAGACGTAAAGTAGTTAGACGTGAATCTCTAGTCTACACAAATGAGCGAGAAACTAGAAACATTTTTATTATACATATATATATATATATATATATACGTTATTCCTTTTTTTCTTGAGGAGGGGGGGGGGGGGGTTTGAATTGTATCTAAAGCGTCCGAAACTGCGTTCATTTTACACCGGAAGCAAAATTTGGTTAAGACGTTGAATTTGCACCATACATCAAACAATTATACGAACCAACCAAACGACGGAAAAAAGATGTTGCTTGGCGTCAACAAAGATGTTCTACGTCTACACTGGGAAAACCTGTCGTGTTTCTTTGTGACGAATAAAGATTCCCTTTGAAAGCAAGTGTAGGGAAAAATTCGGTCCTGAACAAAAAAAGTGTCGCCGCTCGCCTTTCAATGCGGGGTGATATCTTTTTTTTTTTTTTTTCTCGCTCTTTCAAGAACGTCCACACGTGCCGCCGCCGCAGTGCAGAGCGACGCCCTAAAGACAATTACAGTTATCAAATCTTATTCAAGATTCCTGTTAATCTATCGCTTCACAAAAAAAAAAAAAATAAAAATAGGGCTGGTCTTTTATACGTTTTGCAAAGCTTGTTTTTTGGGCATGTCAGTCTCAGTTCAAATTCAGAGAGGACAAACGTAATATTTTGTCCGTTTGTTTTTTGACTGGAGACAAAAATAAAGAACAAAAGGTGCGCGCCGTATGAAAGTCTGGGTTATAAAAGGAGTAATAAGAAAAGTGAAACATACTGAGAGCGAATTTATAGTTCCTGAGATATAAAATGAAAAACCCAAATTTCCGGATATGATACAGCTAGAGATTATTCCAACGGGACTTTTTGTTTTTATTATTTCTCGTTTTTTTAAGCATTTTCTGTCTGCGGCACGTTAAATTTTAAATTGAAGCAAGAAGTGTCAAACTTTGGTTGCTTGTCGCTCTGTGTTTGCTCATCGCGCGCGCAACAAGTTGAATTTCTTTTTGTTTTTATTGATCCCGTCTTGCCGGAATTCATTACTGGGGGGAAAATCATAAACGTTTTTATCCCCTTTCTCTTAAAAATAAAAAATATAAGAGACGGCTTTTTTTTAATCGTTTCATTAATATTGTGCAGGTCATTCGAGCAGCATTCAAAAAATAAAGGAGAGTAAAACTATCATTTCTAAATCCTGAATTATACAAAAAGGAATAATTGCCTCAAAAAAAAAAAAACTTTCAATCCTATTCTTATTTTTTTGGCTTAACGCTTTAAGTGAGAAGTACAGATTGAATTTTTTTTTATTGGCTGGATTTCTTTTCAATTTGTAAAACCCCGTCACGAATCACTGTTCTTAAAACTATTTTTTTTAAAGCTTTACACGTGTACTGGTGATATTTGTTTGTTCTCGTTTGTCTGCTAATTCATTTCAACCAATAAAATATATTGAGTCTACATCAAAAGAGCTGTTGGTCTACATGAAAAGAGCTATTGGTCATTGGCTGTTACATGTAACAGCCAATGAAAACACACAAAACGCGTATGCCTGGAAAAGACAGCTTTAAAACAATCTCTCTTACAATCAGAACGCTCAAACTGAAATGTATGGGAGGACGAATCCGCTTGATTAGTTAGTGTCTAGTCTACTGACTGCTATGACCAATACGCGTCATTGTCGGTCTGTGGTAGGTACTATCATTGATGATAGGGTTCATAACATTGGGGAAGCGTCCAATACACGACATTAAATGAGCCACGAAACGATTTTTCTACTTTTGCTCAATACTACTTAGAAACACTCCCTAACGTTAATAACTGAATCAACTTGCCTTGGTTTTTCTTAGTAGGCAATGACAGACGCAAAAAAAAAATAATAATCGAGAGATACGAGCATTCGTTTATTCCTTCAGCTCGGAACCAGAACAGGTGGCCACGTGACCTGGTGCCTATCCTATGCCGCCAACGCTAATCATACCCAAGCGCTAGGGTCGGCAAAGTAGAAAACGCATGCTGAGCTCCAGGCAATGTTAGAGTTGGGCTATTCTAATCACCGCAAGTGGTTGGACATGAGCCACTACCCAAGAGTCCGCCGTGGCATTGATTATTACTAGTCGAAGACGAATGCTCAAGCAGTTCTCGTGTCCAATCTATGAGCCACGCTAGACTGTCGTCAGGCAGGTGGCTTCGATCCCACAATTACGTCATCAAGCATTGCGAGGGCAAAACTGAAAAAAAATAGACCCCTTTTATCCTCGCACTTTCATCGCAACAAAGAAGCTTCTGAACCAGTAGCGGTCTGTTCCAGTATACTTGGGCCAGACTAGAACCAGTACAGCCTCTCCAAAGTCACGAACATTCCAATTAACGATATCGGGTTTGAGTGAATGCAGTGCGACTTTATTCTTTTTCCTCTCTACCCTAAAACTTTGCACTTTTACTACAACATTTTTCTAATGGCGGGAAAAAGAATATTCCAAAGCAATTCGCAAAACGGCCAAAACAAAGTTTTTTTGTGTGTGTGTTTAATAACTATAGTTGTCGAGATATCGCGAAGTGAATTGGTCTCTCCAAGAACCTACACTTGCAAAACCGACCTAAAAAAACAAAAACAAAAAAACGTTAATTGCTATTTTAAGGTTTGGCGTCCTTTCTCCCAGCCCTGGCCGTCGTTCGTGATTTGTCCGGGCATCTGCACTACCAGTTTGGCAATCTTTCTCGCTGACTTAATCTCCGACCCTTCTTCAACTCGTTTACCGCCAGCCGTTTCGTCACTGGCGCGCTCCAACCTCGAATGACCGATACATCTGTTGCGCATTTTAAACGCGTTCTTTTCTAGCCTCCACGCCCTACGAATATTTCGAATCTGAAGAAATCTAGCTGCCCCCATTTCTAAAATCTGGTCAGAATCCAGTCTGTTCTAACTGTAAGAAGCAGTTTCTTCAATCACCAGCTGTTACCCGAAGCGTGCTTTTCCCCACGATCAATATGAATGATGGAAAGCCCTCTCTAAAGGCGTACTTATATATCGTCAGTTTATTGCTCTTTATTTTAAGAATATTTGCGATGCTTACCTGGAAATAACAAAACAAATAATATAACAACCTTGCCACAATCGAAACACATAAATCCCCACATCACGCGACTAGGCCTCTGCAATAAGAACACAGAACGTCATGATCGTTCAAGGCTACTACCCATCCACGCGGGAAACAGTCTCGGTAGAACAAATTCCGCAGTAATATGAGAGTATTTGTTAAGATTATGGTATTGTGGCTAAAATTAAAATGTGTAGCTGACGCTACGTGAATTATATTCGTAACTCATTTTAGCTGACATATTCTTAAGTGGCATTATACAATACTATACTATGTTATTTGGCATTGGCTCACCTGAACCTGCGGTGCCTAATCAGCGAGTAATCCAAGGCACCTCGGAGTTCCGTGTCATCCTTCAGGCACTTCAAATGGCAAACTCTTTCGACTCTGAGAGGCTTCCGACAGCACTAAAAACTCAAACTTTGTTCAAGACCTAATCCGCTACACGAAGCCATAACGCGTGCCGTGCGAACTTTCCTCTTAATCTCGGGGGATCACGTAAACGTCGTTAAATCCGTGGGATCACCTAATCCTTTCCGGGTGGGGAGCGCAGAATAATCTGGCCTAGCGCCCGTGTCCGCGCGGAACCACCACAACGAAGACTGTCCGGGCGGAGCGGAAGCAGACGACGGACGAGGCGATCGGAGCAGACGACGCCCTTCAGGAGCAGTGCGGTGGCGCCATCTCTGCACATTGACAGCGACAGACTCCAGGCCGTCATGGGCTACACCCAGATCTTTACGAATGACGCCTGAGAACGAGATTAAGTGAGCTCGTGAAGGATGCAAACAATAACAATAAACAAGTTTTTTTTTTTTTAATGTTTTACAAACTTATTTTGAAAGTTATGAAAGATACAATAATGCGTTCTGTAAGGGTGAGGACCGTGAGGTATATGGCCAGGGGGACATGTTATAGGGGATAATTGCTACAATAGGTCAATAAGTTACCCATACAGTTTTACCTTTTTAATTAGTGAATATAAACATATCGTTTCAATAAGAAACTTGCTGAGCTTTACGAAATACCACTAAGTCAACAAATTTTGGGAAAACTTTAAGCGCATAAGTGGCGCAGCGGTGCGCTAAAGTTACCGCCTTGGACGTATATCTCACCTGCATAGACCGCATTCGTGTAGCTTTAACGGCTATTTTAAAACGAGTCTGCAAAGCCGAAAAAAAGAACACACCCCGTTTATGTCCAGACTCGATATCACGCACTTGCGTGAGCTGCACCGAAGTCTACAAGCGCGAACGTATAGGTCTTTTATGTGCCCCGGCTGCAGATGATTTTGTGAAGCTGAGCTTGCTTAAGCGAGGGGCTGGCGCACATACAGTCTTTGCAGCAGCCCGCCAAACAATGAGATGACAACTTAAAGCACTCGATAAATAGAACGAAACTATAGTGGTGGCATGCATGGGATTGCGGTTTTCTAACGCAGCTCAACATGGCGGCTTGCTCTAATACTTTGGGATCCATAGCTTTTTACCGGGGTATGAAAGTCACCTCGTTGAAAATCAACCAAGCGAACAATGAAATTGGAGGCGCATTAAGTCCGAGAAGTATATATATAACAGACTTTTTTTGATTTTGAGCGCGTTCCGCATTGCACACATTGGTTTTCCGTCGCTGCTTCAGAAGAAATTATACTGGTCCCCCATATTTAATTAAAAACAACACACCAGCTCTAAAGAACGTACCTAAAAAACACCATCGATCGGCCTAAATCGTGTTGTAAAATAATAAACAAATTTTTGTCTTTCCGAAGTAGCGAGTTTTATAACTACACACACTGTCGCGACGAACAAGTAAAAAAAAAATATATTTTTGAGACTTTTTTGCGCTCACAAATAGTTTTTTGTGTGTGTGTGCACTTGCGAAGGTGAAAAACAAAAAGAAACCGGTATCGAAGAAGGTTCTTTAATGGATGCCCGGAAAGAAATGGGCCGTCGTGGAATAGATTCGATAGCAACGCAAACCCTAAAAAAAAAAAAAAAAAAAAAAAAAAAAAAAAAAAAAAAACGGAGAAAAAAAGTTTTTGCAGTTAGCTTTATTGTTGGTTTCCTTTACTTTTCTGTAGGCATCCGAACCTTCCAACTGTTTTCATAGATAGGCTTTACCGCGACGCAGACGACAATTCAAAATTTATCCGTCCATGCGCAGTGATGTGCGGCGCACAAACAGAGACAATCATCGTGACCGATGGCAGCGTAGAACATAGCGGTACACCTTCAAAACTCTTTTGGCCCAGAAAACGCTGCCCGCTTCGAGACACGGAGCATAGAACGTGTCCGATGTTCGTCATTTGAGTGGCCATTTTTTTTCAAACTTGTACGTAACGCGCTATTAATAATTATGTGCTTGCTCTTCGTAATGAAGATGAGATGCCGGTGCATTTATTTTTTCTAAATGGAACGTGATTAAATTAGGTTTCGGTCCGATAACGAGCTCAATATTTTGCTTACAATTTCTCGAGAGACATGAGCAACATCGACCTTGTCCTCATTCCCGAATGATTGTATCCCACATTACCTTACTTAATGAACCTGTGAGGTATTAAGAATAAATAAATAAACTGGTGCTCTACATTTTTGCTCCGCCCAAAAAACGTTAAAAAAATACAACAACGGGGGAATGGCATGCACAAAGTTGGACGGCACATGGCCACGCTTATTTCAGAGCGGGTAGGATTCACTCTCCATTATTCCTAATATGTTTACAAACGAACAACAACATCGAAGAAAAAACAAATCTAGGATAATTTTCGTACATAAAGTTTGACAGTTTTTTTATATAGAAAAAGGCAGGCAAACGTCACCTTTTTTCTTCTTCTTTTTTGTTTAGAGAGAGAGAGAGAATAGTTGTTTATTTACAGTCAGGAAGAGGTCAACCTGCTTAAAAGCTGATTTGCTACTTCGTAAAGGAGAGGGGGTAGAGTTGGGAACAAGAAAGGAGAGAAAGAGAAAAAAAAAGGTATAAAAAATTATATAAAATAATACATATTTACATTATATACATCAATTTATATAACAGCTTGAACAATCGAGTATGAGGGAGAAGGTGATTTAGTGCTTTCGTGGCCTTATATCCGTCTCCAGACGTTGACCAAGGCCCAAGAAGGTGGTGCAGTTCAAGTTTTTCATTTGGTCCTAGTCCTAGCTGTATTTTTAACGTCTTTCTTTCAGAATCGTATTTCTTACATATACACAATTGATAGTCACTGTCTTCAGGTGAAGAACATGAAGAGCACATGGGTGATTCTTCTTTGCCAATAAGATGTAGGAATTTCTTCGTATATGCGACGTTGAGACGCAGTCGATGAAGTCTTGTCTCTTGAGCTCTTGAGAGGCCTCGTGGCATGCAAAATTCTAATTTGGGGTCAATGTGTTTTAGCTATTTGTAGTAATAATGTGGGTCTGTCCATAACGACGTTGTTATTTCACTGCCGATTGTTCGAGTGACGGTATTCGAATCAGTTCTTGAAAATGGAATGAGAAAAGTAGCAGCCTCTTTGTGAGCTTCTCTGGCTGCGTTGTCTGCACAAATATTTCCAGTAATCCCGCAATGTCCTTGCACCCACTGGAGAACTATATTGTGCCCCTTAACCAAAGCATTTTGGATGATCTCCAGGATTGCGTGAATAAGTTGAATGTTTGGACTTTGTATACGGAGTGAAGAAAGAGCTAGAAGAGCAGACTTAGAGTCGACGAATATCACCCATTGAAGTGGGTTTTGGAAAATAATATGCTGCATGGCTGTTTTGATCGCCGCGAGCTCTGCGGCAGTCGAGAACGTCATATGACTTAGTCCTGCTTTAATATTTGTTTTGGTTGATGGAATATACATACCGATAGATGAGGAGGTTAGAGTGGTAGACCCGTCCGTATAAATAAGCACAGATAGTGAATAGGTTCGATATATATATATATATATATATATATATATATATATATATATATATATATATATATATATATATTCTAAGGCTATTTGTGTAATCACGACGCTTGATGTTTCTGCTTTCTTTTCTATACCTGGAATGTTCGCTATAATTTCTAATGGGTGATACATCTAAGGCGCAAAGCGTCGGATTCTCTGCAGCCTCAAATAAGTTGGGGAGATAGTTCTTCAGGAGCGTAATGATTTTGGAGAAGCTAGAGGACGGTTTAGATTCAACAATGTCCTTAAGGGGATAATTTGTATTACGAGTGACATGTCGAAGGTGAGTTCTGATTGTCTCTTGAGTTTTTAAGGCTGAAAGTGGAAGGGCCCTAGCCTCAGCGAGTGTGCCGTTCTTCGATGTGCATTTGGGCAGGCCCAAGCAATAGCGCAGTGCTTGTGCCTGGGCACTTTCAAGATCTTTCATAACGGTCTTTGAGGCTCCGTTCATAACTGGTAAGGTGTATCGTAAGAGTCCTACAAAAAGAGAGTTATAGAGGGTCATCGTTGCTGAGACGGAACAACCCCACCTTGTTCCGCTTATCATTCGGATTATTTGGGAGAAAGAGCTTAATTTATTTTTGAGTCCTTTAATATGGGGGCCCCAAGTGAGAAATCTGTCAACAGTTACACCTAAAAAGGTGTATTTAGGAACATAGGGTATAGGTGTTCCTTCGAGTCGACATATATGGGATATTTGCTGGTATCCTTTTTTGTAAAAGCAACAGCGACTGACTTTATGGGAGATATATGTCGCCCACGACACTTGAAATATTTTATGACAATGTTAATCGCTTTATATAGTCGTGCCCGATTTATGTGCACCGACTTGCTCGATACCCAAACACAAAAGTCATCGGCATATAAAGATATATGTACTGTGTCTGGAAGAAGTTTGAGAAGACCAATGAGCGATATATTAAAAAGCATTGGACTGAGAACACCCCCTTGGGGCACCCCTCGTTTTACTTCGTGGTGTCCAGTGTCACCGTCTTGTGTTGAAATGTAAATTTTTCTTCCCTTAAGGTAGTTTGATATCCACGTGACTACAGGTCCTTCAAAGCCCATGTTTTTCATGTCAAGAAGTATCGCATTGTGTTCTACTGTATCAAACGCCGCTTTGATGTCAATAAAAAAGGCGGTTGTTTTCTTTTTCTGCATTTTCATCTCTTCGATACTGGAAACCAAAGTTAGTACATTGTTTACGCTGCTTTTTCCACGGCGGAATCCGGACATTTGGGGTGGATATAGGCCCCTGTTCTCAAGGTCCCATTCGATCCGCGTAAGCGCCATTTTTTTTTATTATCTTACCAATGCAGCTTGATAGTGCGATTGGTCGATAGGAATTAATATCAAGAGGCGACTTTCCAGGCTTGAGAATAAGCAGGATGCGAGCTACCTTCCATTCATTTGGTATAGTGCCAGGTTCCATGATGTGTTATGAAAGCCCAGTAAAAGACATCGTACTCTTTCACCAGATGAGTTAAGGCACAATAAGCAACTCCGTCTGGCCCTGGAGATGACTTAGTGTTGCATGATGCAAGCGCGATCTCGAACTCATTTAGTGTAAAGGGGACATTAATTAGCCTACAAGCATGTGTTTTTTGATCTGTGAAGCTGATATTCGATTGAGAGCTTGACGAGTAACAGGTGATCTTTGCACAATACTCATCTGCCACGGCGGTTTCAGAGGGCCTTCGACTCAAGGCGATGGATCGGAAGGGATGCAATTGCTGCGGTTTATTACGAAGGCTTTTCATCATTGGCCAAATGCATGTCAGAGGCTTTCTGGGATCTAAGCTTGCGCTCTTATTTCTCCATCATTTCTTTGAGAGCTTGTCTAAATGCCATTGAACGTGCTTTTGCGCCCGCCGTGATTCATTCATTCATTCATTCATTCATTCATTCATTTATTTTTCGTGCTCATGAACGGCGAGTAGCCTATGTAATGATGCACAGAGTCAAAAGAAACACACATAAGAAATCAACAGCGCATGCAACAGCTAATATCTATTATGGGGGAACAGGAAATAGGTAACAGTTAAATATTAGCCAGAGAACGCCTAAACGCTTGAACACTTGAGTTGAAAATGTCGATGTCGATGCTGGTTGTACTGAACCTGTTATAAAAATGTTGGATGCGGTTCATGGGACTGGAGAGGTTGATTTTTTGAACTGAGAAAGTGGGATTAACCCTCAAAAGCACTCGCGGTACATATATGCTAATAGCTGATGTAAGGGTCGAACAGTCAATGCAACCATGAACGCATTTATACAAAAAAACTAGATCGCGCTCAAGTCTTCTCGAGCTTAGTGTGGTACAATCACATCGTCGTAAAAGCCTGTAATACTCATAATAAACACTGCGGCCAATATAGCGATCATATACAATACGGAAGAAACGTCTCTGCACGTTTTCGATTTTTGCTTGGTTTGCATTACCAATACAATTCCAAACAACAGAACTAAACTCAAGCTTGCTACGTATTAATGAAAAATACAAAATGAATATGCAAGCTGACGAAGGGAATTCACGTGTTATTCTCGAAATAACACCTAGCGTCCGATAGGCAGCATTTGTGATGTTGGAAACATGTTCATTGAATGACAAAGATGAATCAATATATACTCCTAGATCTCTTGTGCATTCAACCCTACGCAGAGGTAGGTTCTCAAGATAATAACAAAAACTTACAATTTCCAGTTTCTTAGAAAAGGACATAACTACAGTTTTTTTAGGATTTAGTGTTAACAAATTGCGGCAACACCAATGATGCACAGCATTAACATCCTCCAGTATCATTTCACAGTGATGCTATCAAGTCTTCAGAATTGCCTGTTTTTCAGGCTCTACGTTCCGCACGACGGCGAATAGCGCGAAGCCGTTCATATTCGCTATCAACAGCAGCCTGCGAATTCGCCATTTTGTAGGACTTTGTAGCTTCCGACTTTGCGGACGCAATGACGTGCGCAAGGTCTTCAGTAGTAGCGATCTCATGACACGTTGTTTCTAGTTTTTCTTGGAAGTTTTTCCAGTTAGTGTAGGATAAACTTGTATCCAGTTTTGCGCAGCAAAATTTATTTATTGTGATATAGGTGGGGACATGATCACTTCCGTGGGTTTCGATGTCGGCAAACCATGATGTCTTAAGGCTGCGGTCCCACGGCAGCCATCTTGAACAAGGCGTTAGTTCAACCAATAGATGGCGACACGCACCCGTGGGGTGGCCGAAACATTGGTTCACAATGGGATGGCTCGAGCACCATCACGTTCCCCTCGTGGCCTTGCTCGCGCCGCTGCCAGCTGTGCTCAGCTAGCTTAAAGGGATTATCCGGTCAAATTTCGTATTCATGAAAACATTTAGACCTCATTGTCAATGGCTGTAGGAGCATCTTCCACGACAAATCTGAATTTTGTGTGCTTCCCTGGAGGAGTAATTGTATTTTAACCCAAGCGTGCATAAACGGCGTTTTCCTCTTCCACCTTCAGGGAAGCGGAGTTTCTGAGGTAACATCAGGCAAAGAACGCGTCGAACTGAAGTGCACTTCGAATTTTGTCCTCCGCGTGAGCAGTACGACGTGGTTCACCCTCGCTGCTGCGCTAGATTTTTTTTTTTTTTTTTTTTAGAATGAAAGGGTATTTTTGTTGTGCGGTTGTCACACTCCACACTTCTCCGCGACATTTACAGTGGCGAGTAATATGGAATGCTGCGGTGCGTCGGGAGCACTGTGTTCCCACGGAGGAATGAGGCATAGGATATGACAATTGCAAGACTGGTGTGACGTCACGTCAGGCATGGGAGTGCAGCCGTTGATACTTGCGAAATTCGGCATGGAGTTTCGTTCAATTATCCGTCGTTGATTATACTAAATTGGGGTTTCGTTTAATGGAATAAAAATGGCCTATGTTAATCATTAGGCTCCCACCAGGTAACCATCACGAAATCTTAAGAACTTCCGGTTTTCACCGGACAATCCCTTTAAGTAGCGTGGCCCAGCAAACGGATGTATGCGAGAATGTCAGGCTGGGTATAAATGGACCTTTTGTAGAAATACGCGGTGCGCATGCGCGGAGTATTTCATGCGCCTGGGTTCGAGAGTATCTAGTTCCAAACAATCCGCCATCTTGCATTTCTCGCCTTTGAGCGGTTTCGTTGTGTCGACCTCGGGGCGGAAGATTACGCACGATGGGGACAAAGGTGAGCTTGGGGGAGCCGTATCTAGGTCACATCGCCTCAATGGGTGAACAGTATGTAGCTGACGGTTTGGGTATGGAACGGGTGGGAGAGGCCTTGGGCGCGCGTTGTTTTCCAGTCACCTAGTCTCGAACCGATTCGCGTGTCTAGGTGGCAGCACATATTCGCCAAGAGGTCCATTGTTCTCTGATATAGGGGGTATTCACTGCACGCCATATTTGAGGTCATTGTTTAGAGCGCATGCTCGGAACGAGCTCACAATAATAGCCTGCTAGGACCGGCAATGTTGATGGTGTGGAATGCACGTTGCAAAAGAACTGCGGAAGCTCGCCGTCAGCACGCGCTCAGCAGCCGCGCACACAGATATGGCCGCCAGTGAATACTCCCCATAGGGAGATGCGGTTCGGCGGTTGTAACGGGCTTTCGCAATAAATCTTACCAAGAAGGAATCAAATGTTGATTGACGTGTCAATATTCTATCAATAAAAAATTCTTCTGCAGGAATGCACGCTCAGTAGACTCAATCTTCCAAGACACCAGTGGAAGCGGACGTCAAGTAAACTGCTTCGCGATTTACGGTACTTACCTCACCATTTTAATGACGACTAAAATAACGTCACGAAATATTGTGTTTTACGGTGTCCAGAAGATGTTGTAAAGGTTGTTACATTATAGTTCCCAGACAACAAACGCCGTTGCAATATTTTCGGAAGTACCGACACACATAATGTTGTAAGTACAGCTTAGGAGGAATATGATGAAAACCATCAGAAGAAATAGGAAGATGTTTATTTGCAATGAAGACGCGATGAATGAACGGCGTTTAGCGACGGCAAGTTATGAGCGTTCGGGAATTTATAAGTTCACGTGATTGCTAACTATGGACATGCGGACAATGAAGACCAGTTTTGTCGGGAGATGGTGTTGCGGTGATGACCTGATATCGGACGACTCGTGGCAGACGAACATGCAAGTTTCTTCTCAGTGAATGGTAAGTGTCCAGTGTCAAGCACAACACGTGGCTATCCGAGGTTGTCGACGTTTCGAACACTTACCGCTTTCGACAAAAGTCCTGGCACCTGGGCTAACTTTCTGGAAAGACTCGAAGTCTTCCTTGAGTCCAACGCCATCATGAACAGTAACTGAAAACGATCCACTATTCAGTCGGTGAGTGGCGAAACGTATCCGCATCTGCGGAGTCATGGTCGATGCGTACTCTAAGTGGCTGGAAGTTTACACGATGCCTACCACGACGTCCAAACACGTCATTGACGTTCTACGGTCTCTTTTACCTACTTTTGCCCTACCGAAAATACTTTTCTCTGATAACGCGTCAAATCTCGCTTCAAATAAAATAGACAAGTTTTTGAAGAAAAAAAACCGGCATCAGGCATCACATTAGTGCACCATACCATCCTGCAACTAACGGGAAAACAGAACAGACGGTGTGCGAAACGAAAAAAAGCCCTTTTGAAGCTTACGGAAGAACCAGTTCAGTGAAGAATCGCCAGGTTCTTGTTCCAGCAGCACGCGACGGTCTCATCTTACACGGTAAAAACACCCGCCGAAGCAATATTCGGCGGACGAAGAGCCACACCCCTCGATCTCATGATACTTTGGCCTACGAACGAAGATCGAGAGATTGCCAGATCGGGAGTAATGGCAGTTTATTCGGTCGGACAACTCGTCTACGTGAGGAATTTCAGCGGAAGTCGGGCCTTCCATGTAAAACTTGAGTAGAAAAGGCTCAATGTTGGTTGACCAGAAGGTGTCATCCCTCTGAATGCGTTGATATCAATGCCCTTGAATGTAAATATAACTAAATCACAAAACTCTCTTTGTGTATTGTGTAACTGCCCTTGTATTTGATATTAGAAGCTATGGTGGTGATTTGGACCTTTCACACCAGGCTCCCTTTTCTTATTTTTCGCCTCATACTCCTTTGCGGTTTAAGTATATGCTTCCAGGATCTTTTGGAACGGGGACACTTTACATCAACGAGGCCATTTGTTTCAAGTAGTCAATCAGGGAATGCTGCGAGAAATCCGTCCCTCATATTAACGAATAAGCCGCACTTCTGCACAGTGCAGTTTTCCTGTTCCACGTACAGTTGTAAAGCAGCATCCTCATTGATTCTACCATATTCTGGTGCGGGTGAAGAAAGTCTTTGGGTACACGATACTTGAAACAAGTCTGGCAATGTACGTTGTGGTTCGACACCCACTAATGTCGTCGTCCTTATAGAGCCTCATCATTTAATCATTACTTCGTCACCTCATATTGCTCTTCGTCAACAGTAAGTACAATAGGCTACCGCCATATTACAATCCAAGAATTAAAAAATTGAGTCGTTCAGTCCTTCAACAAGTTTATTATTTATATCATGTTATTACGTTACATTACCGTCGGACGATCGACTGTC
>JABSTQ010002290.1:0-22197 GCA_013358835.2 Ixodes persulcatus | reverse complement strand
CCGGGGTTAACACAATGCGCAGTGAAGCAATGCTTGCAGAGTTCAATCGGTCTCCCTACAGCGCAGTGGAGCAAACGAAACAGATTGTACTATTGCCACAGGCCTAGTAGCGCGCCTTCAACACGGACGCATATGGCTCTGCCCGGACGTAGACTGAACTCTCCAAATTCGAATCCTTAGGCACCCAAGTTTGTAAAAATGAGAAGTCCGCAGTTTCACCGCTAAACAATTGGCTACCTTCCAGTCGTTGCCCACCCCAAGAAAGGACAACACAATCAGAAATAGCGTGAACATGAATGGGTGACACTAATATTCTTCACAAAGAAAAAGAGACGGGTGGGATATTGGTAAGGACCTGAGATATTGGGGTTCTGGTTTGAAACACCCAGCGTTGTGACTGTTCTGCTTCTGTATATTTGTTCTTTTACTGTATGATCATATCTCCCGGGCTTCACAGTAAAGCTGTCTTTGTGTGTTTTGTACTTCTGAAAACAGTTTTCTGCGGATTTGCATCCTTCCGAAGCTTTTTTTGCAAAATTCACAAGTAACATAATGTACACAAAAGGTGGTGCATCTGAGGGTTGGAACAGAGATTGTAACGTGTATTGTATGAGTGTGAGAAATTGTCAATATAAGACTTAAAAATCATTGTTTTTAGTCTTGGCTATTTTGGGCTATATTTGGGCTACACCTTCCAGTCGTTTGGCGGTTTTTTCGTGTGACCATCTGGCAACACTGCCCATGGGCCGCCATTTTTTTCGACATGTGGGCAATGTGAGCTTCGGTTCGAAAAACAAAACAACGGCTGGCAAATTAGTGGAAAAAAAAAGAGAATAATGTGACGGGCTACACAAAGGAGCCCACCGGCTTGGACACGTTTATTACGTGACCCCCCGTTCCAAAGGGGATAGCTACATACATCATCATCATCGCAGTGGCCGGAGTCGGACGGACGCGGTAGAAGACGCGACGCGGTAGAGAAGGGTCGCCGTCGCCAAAGTTGGCGTCGTTATGTAAATGTCAAAACTACAGCTGCGCTTCTTTGGACCCAACTGTACACACACCATGGTGGCAGCGGTGAACTTCGAGGATGGAAAGATGCAGTTCAGCGATCGGAGGGCACCCAGGAAAGACCGGACGGAAGAGAAAACCGCCGCGGAGAGCACAATGGCGAAAATGGCGGGAAGTCTACCCCGAAAATGTTCGACTGTTGTGACAGAGGCAATTGGAAATGTTGGATTGCAAGGTGGGAGCGCTACCGCATCGTATAAGGACTTCACCTGCGCAACGCGGGAACACTGGTGAGCACCTTTCTTCACGCGATGGGGAGAGAAGCTGAGGACGTCTTCACTAACAGACGCCAGCGGCCGATCCTTCATCTCACGAATACTACCTCTGAAAAAGCGATTCAATCGTCGCAAGCAAGTGACTAAACCCGGAGCGTCTACGTAACCGAACCTATTATTTCGTTTTATTCTTCAAGTTTTTGACAATAAAGACTTGTCAACCTTTCATTTTGTGCCGTGTTTCATTGTTGCTGGAGTTGGCATCAGCGGTAACTGGGACCAATTCCAGTCGGGACCAACTCCAACTCGGACCAGTTGCAACTGGGAATTGTTCCATAAACCAGTTGCAACTGGGACCAGTTGGTCCCAGTTGAAAATTTTCGCCTCCCGAGCTCGGCGAGGGCATCGCTCAAACAGCAGCGTAGCTACCAAAAACGCTTCGAGATGCGGTTCAATTGCGTAGGAATGCGGGAATGACTTACCCTTTTGACTTTTCGGGTGTTGAAATTTCGTTCAGCGACACGGGACTAGGAATCGCGGCGTATTAGGAATATTGCGGGACAGAGACGTAGCAAAACGGACAATTCGAAGCGCCCGACCAAACGAAAGCAGACGACTTCTGGAAATGAAAATAAACTTAAATCGTTAAACACTAAAAAGCAAGATAAACAAAAGAATATATTTAGAAACTTTTTTTTTTTGTACTTAATCTTAATCACAAAATCGCTTTAGATTTTTGCACCCCCCCCCCCCCCCCCAATAAGAAAAGAAAGCTGCGCCGCGCCAAATACAAGGACCACCCGCCAGAACCGTCTGTCGTCTGCTGAGAAAGCAAACAACTTCGGATTAACGTCCACTGCAGCAACATTGCCGTCCACTAGAGTAGCGAGCTCTTCGGGAACACTTTTATGAGAACCACACGCTCAATTTGCCCATGAATCTGTGGCGGGTGCTAATGCTAGGGCGATGTTTTGAGCAAAGTGGTCGATTCACAGCTGCGATTGTTCGAATATCGTTCAGAAGCCATGTTTTTCTCAAAAAAGTGTTGATCCATATTAAGTGTTGTTAATAAGTAACATATGTCTTCGTCTTTCTTCGTGTCGTGTATTGTTGCGGTCAGAAGACTCCGACGGCAACACTACTAAACGTAGAAGAAGAAAAAAAAGCCTAGAACTATGTTTCGTCACGGATAGCGCTGTCACAGTTTGCGGATTTAGAGGGGGGGTCCGGATGTCCTGACCCCCCTCTTGATTTCTGCATGTGTAAAATTTAGGGCGTGAAACGAGGGAGAGGGGGTTCCTAAACAAATGGTACGCTGACCAACACCTGACCCCCCCTCAGGAAATTCCTGCATCCGCCCCTGCGGAGATTCCAGGTGTAGCCACTCTCGCAGCTGTAGCCTTTATATTATTGCTTGCTATGCTGTTTGGAAGAGTACATAAAAAAATCAGTTAACAAAGCCGAATCTAATTTTTTGCACTCTTGCATGTTACGAAAATAAAAGCATCATGCCTGAACACCAACATCTGACTCTAAATTATTTCTTGCTGAAATGAAAAATAAATGTACCGTGAACATGAACCAATACAATCTCAAACAGGTTTAAGAATGGGTATGAATCAATAAACAATTACTTCAATCTCCAAGCTTGAAATCAAGCATGCGTGAGCAATAAATACCCTGGCCTTTCGACTATCCCCCGTTGACACTTATTCTTGACCAATAGGGACTTCGTCGATTTCACAGCAGTTCAAGCATTGGATCAGGCAACATGCTCGTGTTTATAGTTTCGTCTGTGCTATAGGATGTAACAAAGGTGACTTGTGTGTTGCTGAGTCAAAGCAGAAGTCTCAGGTCTAAAAGGCTTCTTAAAAATGCACTAAAGCTGGTTTTGACGTCATAATTATATGACTCGAACATAAACTACTCACTTCACCAAGTCTAAGGATTACAAATAATTTGTGAACATGTATTCTGCTTTTATTTTTATTCACTTATGAAACTGATTGCGTATATAAATATGCAATCAGTCTTGCACACCTCCCCATTGCGACAAGGAAGAGGGAGATTCGTTGGCTTTTGTTTTCTCACCGGAAAGGAGAAAAAGAGGAATATGTTTCAATGTGCACATTACGTTGAAGTGGAACAGTTACGGAAACAAATTTTGCATTTTCAAAGTTCATGAAGTAGGCAGAAATTTCAAGTCATAAGAGGATAAAGTCAGAAACAACTTCAGTTTGCCTGCAATCAGATTTTCCCTTTAGATCCAGGGACATTTCACCTTCATAATTATGAAGGTGATTGGTGTTAATTGGTGCGGCAGCCGCACCAATTAGCACGTCAGGGCATCCATTCAGGACTCCGTACTGATAGATGTACAAGCTTGACCTCGAGGTCGCAGTGCCCTTTTTTCATGTGCTTGCAGTGCGACCCCCTCGTGCACTTGGTCCTAGATGGTGACGTTGGTGCTGGACAGGATGTGGTCTCCTGTAAAAGAGTCGTCCCAGTAGTCAAATGATCCGATTACACCCTTGAGGAGCGTATTTGTCCTCCCATGCCATTACCAACTGAAAATTTGTGAAAGCCTATTTTACGCAACAGAATGCATAAATTAACATGTCTATTTCATTCCCTTTGTACTGAACACCTGCCAGCATCCAAGGGATACAAATCAGTATAAATAACTTTGCATTATTTGCTCTCTCGAGACTCCTTGAACTTAAACCAACTCAAACACTACCACAATTTTAAAGCTGGAAACTTCGAGGACACCTCTCCATATACTAAGACTACACGCTTGTCCCTTCTGTCCTCATACTCCTGGGTTTTTAGTCTTGGAAGTTAAAGCTTTGGTTTCTGTCATTGCTTGGTTGCTGGTAGATGCTGGAGGAAGCTCGTACTGTTACTTTGAAGCATCAAATTTACAAGTTGAACACTAACCCGTATTGACGGTCAGATACAGAAGCTAGATTTGTCACGTCAAGGAGGTTGTCGTAAAACGGGCACGGGACTGAACATAGTGGCTGAACGGGCGACCGAGGCGCATTCGGGAGTATCGAAGAAGACGAGGTGTCTGAATTTTGCGTGAAAGCAGGACGATCAGCCAGAGAGGTGAGAATGTGGTGTCGAGAAAACTTCAACCGGGCTGACTGCATGACTGTTATCTGAGCCACATTAAAGGGGCCCTGCAATCATATTTAAGCGTCTACCTTTTTTGCGGTTTCCACGTCTCTTGAAGTTCGGGCAAGCCAGCGGGCACGGAGAGAGTAACTAAATATCAGTGCGTCATATTTTAACCGGATGACGCGAAAACCTCCTCCACCGACGAGGGCGACCCGCGGTACCGAAAGCGCGCAAAATGTGACGTCTTTGGTCCTGGGCTTACTACTGGTCACAGCCGCTAAAAGCTTTTTTTTAGTCGAAATAGAAAATATAAGTGGCGCGAACCGTTTCAATTATTTATAAAAGTAGATTTTGTTCAGTATTTTAGATCAGAAAAGAAACGAATGCAGTTTATAAAGTACGGAAACGAGAAATGACCCGTCGACATACCCGCCACCGAGCGGTGGAAAAGGCGGCGCATACTAGAAAGGAGTAGTGGGATCAGGCGCCGACACGGAAAGGTCCCGGATGTACGCGGCGGCGCTGCCGTCGTATGGACAGGATGATTCGACCGGCTCCGAGCGTTCCGAAGGCCTTCGGCGAGAGGCTTTGTCTTGGGGTTTGGCCGTTTCGTGGTATGGCAGCGCGAAGTGGCTCCCATTCTGAACTGATCTTTACCCCGTGTTTGCTGTCGTTTGTGGCCAAGGAAGTGTCATGCCGAATTAGTGTTTAATCGCGCAGCAAATGCAATGAGAGCCGCCCCGGCTGCCCACTGCATACAGCCTATCCAAAACATGCTTTAGTGGCGCCCTCTCGCGCCGTCGACACGGAGTGCGGCAGCCGTGAGCGCTGGCGATGAGCCCACTATCCCTCATCTAGTTCACGGCCACTCAAGCAACCAAGGACGTCATGAGGGAGGTTATTTTTTGCTTGTTTTTGTAATTCTAATTTGCCTATAACTTTTAAAATAAAGCGAATTTCGAGAAAAGAAAAGTTTCATTAGGTTACTACGTTCAGTGCGCTCAGGTTCGGTGCAAATTAAAAACCAGTAAAAAAGTCCTTGCAGGGCCCCTTTAACCAGAGGAGAAGAGGGAATAACAAGTGATCGACACTCTACGGCCAAGGAGGGAATTGACCAGGTTATTTCACCCAAGCATCACAGTAGTCATTTCAACGACTAAGAAAAGGACGTCCAAACATCAGCACAGCAATACCAGCAGCGTGCCAAGGAATTGGATTGTGTGCATGTTTATACAGCCTAGAACTTGGTCTGCCTCAATGGGCGACGAGTCTCCCAGCTGTAGATGAGCAATTTAGCCAGTGCAGTACAACCGCATTCCTGGGGTCTGTAACGTTCATCTCGCAGTAGTGATACATGACCGCACGCCGGTACGACCCGCCCCGAGTCGAAACGGGCAGGGGTGGAAATCAAACACAGGATCCTGGGTCCTGCAGCACGAGCTTTTGCGCCACATTGTACGAGCTGGTGTGCGCTAGCCCACTCGGCCACCGATCTCCCCGGTGCCAAAGAATAACATATAATAAATAACAATGGTACAGTGGTCTGCAACACGAAGCTTTTCAGTGCCTTGAGCAACCAGGTTGACATCACGTGACACTTTCCTGCCATATGTGGCTTGGGAAATAGAGATGCATAAGTCATAAAACAAGTAATATCCCACGTAGCAGCCAATGTCGAGCGAACATTCCCTGGGTGTTCTGAATGTTGAAGGAACGTTAAAACATTATTCGGAATGTTCTAGGAACGTTCGTATGCGAACATTCCCTACAAGGTAAGCTGCTCAACATTCTAGGAACGTTCGTTGGCGAACATTCGTATGCACAATGTTCTCGGAACATTCGCCTTCGAACATTCATATGAGCAACATTCTTTCAACGTTCGCTTGCGAACATTCCTAGAATTTTCGCAGGTGAAGCCAACTTTACGGAGCTCTCACGCAACCTGTGGTTCGAAACACCATCCACTATATGCCACTTTGTGCCAAAAATTTGCAAATTAAGTGGAGTTTCTGGAAACTTAGCATAAGGGATCAGTTTTATCTTATAAGAGTCTACCGAGGAATGTGATATAAGGTGTAGGAGAAAAGCAATGGTTTTCAAAACTTTATAACGAACTTGCCACTCACTGGGTATGTAGAGGTGCAGTTTTGAATAGACCCGATTTTTATCATGTGGATGGAGTTATTACTATAAAAGAAAAAGGTTTATCCTGCAGTTGCGTGTGGGATGTCATGTGTATCTGTTCTTAAGCTCGGAGTGAATGATCGGTTATGTATGCGGTACATCTTGAATGAAAGATGGTGACATGTTTCAGGTAGGAGTACAGTTAGTACATGCTTAGGCTGGTGCGCTGGAAAAGCGGGAGTCTTGTGCCTGCGCCTTCTAAACATATCTTTCGATTAAAAACTATTGGTCGCCCTGTGAGGAGCTTTACCACATTCATATATGTAGTACGGCTCATTCGTCCTGTGTCCTAAGCAAACCGTAATTGTAGAATCTTGTAAATGAGCCTTAGAAAATGTTCCCTGAATGTAGGGATGTACCCACGCCACATTCCGAGGAGATTGAAAGGATGTCCCTGCATAAATTTGCAACATTTAAAGAAAGTTGCAGAAGTTCTTTGAATGTTTTGAGAATGTTCTTAGAACCTTGTTAGGATATTTGAATGTTGATTGAATGTCCTGGTAATGTTCTATGTCGTTCTCAGAACGTTCTAAGAATATCCCCTCGAAAACATTCCCCGAATGTAGCGATAAGTGCCTGCACCACATTCTGACAACGTTGTTAGAATGTTCTTACGTAAATTTGCAACATTCCAAGAATGTTGCCTATGTTCTTTTGAACATTCCCGGAATGTTCTCAGAACGTTCTCGTGCTACGTGGGTAACTTGATTTTTTTTTTTTACTAGATATATCAGCATTTGTATTTGGCTTCCACAAATTCTGAAAGCTGCCTCTGAATGCATAGAGTGGTTTCTTTCATAATATTACCTCCATGGAGAACTTCCCAGCTGGTGACGGGGCCGTGAAACGCAGACCCCCGGAAGTCACACAGGCGCTGAGGGCATTACAGAGGGCCTGCAGCATGTCATCCGAGCAGATGGCCCACTAGTAGCCCGGCAGCCGGTCTGTTGGAATGATGGGGTAGGGGGAAATCAAGTACTTGCAAATTAACGGACCTAAGAAAACTAGTAGACAGGTACGAAAACATGCTGCTCGCCCCCGCAGCGTTTACCTCACTGGCGCTTTATGGTGAAACAAATTGGCGGCCAGGGGCGGATCCAGAACTCCGTTTTGGGGGGGGGGGGGGGGGGGGGGGGAGCGGAAATTTTGTAAAAATATTATTCTCCCATTCATTCTTGTGCACCGGCGGGTCCACCCTTATCAAATTGCCCTCCAAGAAGGGGGGAGGGGGGGGGGTCGACTTCGTTTAAGGGGTGGCCGCCCCCGTCGCCCCCCCCTTGGATCCGCCACTGTCGGCGGCGAGCGACTGATGGAACACGCGTCAGAAGAACAGTTTTGTCTCGAGTTTAACACCTTAGGAGTAGTGCTTTATCGCACGCGGGAAGCATTGGCGTAGCCAGGTTTTTTCCGGGCCCGGGGGGGTGGGGGGGGTTGATTTGGGGTGCGAGGTATTGAACCCCCCCCTCCCTGCCTACGTCATTGGCCTAAAGTGACATTGGATGTATGCGGCGCAATCACTGCTAAAATAGGCTACCATCCAACACTGAGTCGTGACTGCGAAGTTTATGACCCACATACAGATATCCTACCACACTATCCGTTCGGACAAGTGGCATACAACCCGTCGCTGGGGGAGAAGCCTAAAAACAGACGACTGCGCACTCGGCTCGGTCGCAGCGCATCGATCGCCTAATCCGCTGCTTTTCTGTAACATTCAGTTTTACTTTGCTATACTCCTTTAACATGCAACTGTTTGTGAATGATGTGAAATGTACAGTCAGCATGAAATGAAACCCCAACGCCGGAACGCGTGGCCATCGACATAGGCCGCTCCACCTGGAGGGCTCCTGAGAACTAATGAAAATGCGCCAGGGTGCGAGGGTGCGGGTCCTACTAAGATGTGCTCGCACCTCGCGCGGCGCGTCTGGGACTTCCGCGTTTCGCCGGTGGTGCGCTGTAAGCGCCGTCACTCGGGGTGCCTTTGTGTCGCCGCACTGTCGCCCGATCGACACCGGGCGGCCGCTTAACCTGGCTATAGCTCTTTGCGATAGGCCCTGCTCAGACAGGGTAATGAATTTATTCCGCTCCGGAATCGATACGCCTGGCATATCGGTGGTTACCGAAGAGAGCGTCAGCGAGCAATTCTTCGCTTTTTATAAGAATCGACTGATAACCTCGCACGAAAGCATGCGCATGGCTTATAAAAATCGAGGCATCAACGTCGGTCTGTTGCAGCATTCGCGCTTTTTTTTTCATAAAGAGCATGGCTGTGCCAATAAACGCATTTTATTTCGCGTCTATGATGTTTCACTATTTCTCAGAAACCGTGCGTGGCACGTTGTTCACTGGAGCCCCAGTGCGGTTTAGGTGACACGTCATCAAGCACTACGGGTCTTCTGTGTACAAAAGGTTTCAACTTCCATTTCGCCCTTGCGATAACAAAGCGATAATTAATGACAGCGCTGAAGAGATATCGCTGGGCATCCGATACACAAAGCGAGTGACGGCACTTTGTGCATCGGGTGTGACGGCGCTTACAGCGCGCCACCGGCGAAACGCGGAAGTCCCAGACGCGCCGTGCGAGGGTCGAGCTCATCTTAATAGGACCCGCACCCTCGCACCCCGGCGCATTTTCATTAGTTCTCAGGGGCCCTCCAGGTGGAGCAGCCTGTGTCGATGGCCACGAGTTCTGGCATTCGGGTTTCATCTCGTGCTGACTGTACAAAGATGACGTAACTCACCCCAGCGAGCGCCATGGCGCGGTTCTCCAGGTGCCAGCGCTGCGGGAGATCGGCCTTCGAAAGCTCGGCAGCCCGTTCAGCTTGCCGAAGAGGGCTGTAGTTACACTTCGATGCTTCACGGAGACACCGAGACACTTGCTAGCGAAAAGGGGTCTCCGTCAAGAAGTAGAAAGGCTCACTCCCGTCCACATCACCGTGCTGACGTTGGAGGGGCTCACGTCAACATACGACCGTCGGAGACCTGGATGCATATTGGTGCTTCGTATGCTCCCAGGGTAAATTCTTTCGCGTCAAACGAAGTGACATACATTTTGAGGCATTTCTGGTTTCTTTTTTCCGTATGCCGCGTCGTCGTTCAAGCCATAGCCTCCTTTATACTGATAATGCCTGCCCAATGGTTGGCTTCCCCATGCTTCGTCGTCGTTGCGCCTGCTGCCCATATTTGCCACTAGAGGCGCCAAAACCCCATACAAAACTGCAGACGACGCTTCTCCTCTGCCCGCTGCTACAGTCGACTGCGACGCCATTTGTGAATTGAATACATTTGTAACCCGTGCTACATAGCTACCGCAGGGCACCGTCAGTATAGTTTTCATATATAAAAGAAGTCTTAACCTTTCTTTTAGCTTTCACTTCTTGGTTTTGTTTCTATGCTGAAATGTTACCAGACCTCTGGTGCTTGTCACAGGGACAACAGTAATAGTCAAACCGAATTAAAAAGGAGACAGAGAGGCTGGCGGACGTTCACGACGTTGCAACAGCAGCCACTTAGCGTTTTTATTGCTTCTGGAGCAGAGCCGGAAAACATACGGCCCGGGGACCACATGCGGCAGTCAAGGGATTTTTCTCAGGACCGCGAACGAGTCTTCGCTGATCGGAAACCTGCGCACCTGTCGGCAACGCCCTGACCGGGGATCTTGAAATACATTTTCAATGTTTTTCAATTTTTTTTAAGCTTACAGGTTTTTTAGAGCGCAGCTCTTAGGCGCCCGTTTCCGGCTTGAGCGGCGTCGCCGTCGCCGTAACCGCACGGTGCATTATGGGTAAATTTTCCCGAAGGAACCCGAGGTCCTCCCGATGGACCTCGGGTTCCTTCGGGAGGACCTCGGGTTCCTTCGGGAGGACCTCGGAAGGACCTCGGGTTCCTTCGGGAGGACCTTGGGTTCCTTCGGGAGGACCTCGGGGGGGGGGGGTCACGTGACGATGACGTCATAAGTGACGTCATTAGTGATGATGACGATGACGTCATCAGCATCCGCATCGTCATCATCACTGATGACGTCATCAGTGACATCACTGATGACGTCATCGGCATCTGCATCGTCATCATCACTGATGACGTCATCGTCATCAGTGACCTGGGGGATCACGTGACCCCCCCCCCCCCCCCCAGGTCACGTGATCCCCAGGTCACCTGATTCCCAGTACCCTTCCCTCCTCCTCCTCAAGAGCTGCGCTCTAATTCGGCGTTACAGGGAGTTGTAAACGGCTTTCATTTTTGTTTATGTTTTGACCGGTTTCTTCTGGTCTGCACTGTTTTTCACGGATGCAGTTCTAGAGCTTTAACGAATTCCTAGAAAGTGGCTTGTTGAAGATCTTCTTGAGGTCATGCTTGTCAGACACGAATGCAGAGTAGTTTGTGGAAATTGGCCTGAAATACTTAGTACACAGAATTTGCAGGAAATATTTGTAATGGTTTACATCTTTATCTGCCTTTGCGCATTTCAGAGCGCCATGGTGCATAAGTGTATCTACCGAAGTCTCAACAGCTACATACAAAGGCTTTTTCAGCATATTTCGTTTTTTTTAGTAAAACCTCTACGAAGTTCTTCGGCGCATACAGCACCCTCACTAGCTTCTCCGATGGATAGTATAGTCCTGCCCTGTCCTGGTGCCTGATGATGGAATCACTGTGAGCCGTAGAAGCCTGCTTAATAACCAGTAGGAAGCAGTCACTGCAGTTGACATGTTCCTTCACCACCCGTGCCAAATATCCACCTACTACTACATGACGCCACACGCACACCGTATGGCGTCACGGTGTGCGTGCCGGGAGCCGCAGACAGCCTCGTGCTATTAGCTATGCCGGCTATGGCTAAGCGCTCTAGATCTCTGAGAATCGAACGACAACCGAAAGAAGTTACTCGTGTCAAAAAACATTACGCGATAACGTGACCTATTTAAACACGTAAGGTCACGTTACCGCGTAACCTAACGTGGAAAACTTACGTTATCACATAGCTTAACGTGATAGCATAGTTTACACTAGCTACAGTGAACTGTAGTAGCAGACAGCGGACAAGCGTCGTCTGCTTTTCTGTATGGGGTTTTGACGCCCCTAGTAGCAAATATGTGAAGTAGGCGCGACGACGACAAAGAAACCATTGGGCAGGCATTTTCAGTATAAAGGAGGCTATGTTCAAGCACTAGCAGTGGATTTCCGAGAGCCACAGAAAGGCCTTTCGCAATGGCCGCGGAGAAAAGACGACGACACCGCTTTGTTTACCCCCGAGCTCCCACCTGGAGTCATCCTCTAATCAGAGCGCGGCGAAGTGACGTCACGGCACCGGGCTGCGCGAAAGAGCAGACGGCTTTCCCTCCAATACCTTTCCCTTCCCCTCACCACTAACGGGGTCCTCCATCATCTCCGCCGATCCAGAAGGGGTCCGCGAAACGTCCATGGTTGAGAACCACTGCTCTAGAGGGTGCTTCCCAGACTACTACCTCACCTTTGTAAGGGGTTAAAGTTAGTTTCTAGTCTGTTTTTTTTTTTAAATACACGTTGCTATGAGTCAAGAGGTATAAAACATGCATGTTGTTATAAAGCAACATGCTGTAGGGGGGCTGATGGCCACGCCAGAAGACTTTGTGTCTTCTTTTGTTGCAGCCTTCTAGACACAAGTATGTCTGATATAGATTATTTTTATTGTTGCAGACCAACCAGCAGAAGCGACGAGTCGAGCTTCAACAGACATACAAAATGTGCAAGGTGCTCTTGAGAAGTTTGAGCACGTCGTCTCGCTGCTGAAGGACACCTCTTGATGCGGCCAGCCATAGACAAACCTGCCCCATCCTCCATCGAGTGTTGTCCTCACAATCCAATACCTTGCCATCTACCAGACGTGCATCTCTTCACAAAATCTGTTGCCGGAAAGTAGCTGCCTGCCAAACCGTGTCCCATTCGCATAAGTGCTGTCTACAGTCAGCATGCTCCTGCATTTGCCGTCTGCAGTAGTCGTTTGCAGAGGCCGTGTGTATTGACCATCTGCAATGGCGATTTGTCGTGGTCTTCTTCATTGTGCATCTACGGTCTACCATGGCCTGCTGTTATGGTCATCTGCATTCTGCAATTGCTGTCTGCAGAGGTCATCTGGAGCTGCCATGTCTGACGATTGTCTGTAGTGGGCGTGTATCATGGTCATCTGCACTTTACAACTCCTGTCTGCCATGGCAACCTGTTATGGTCATCTCCATACCGCAATTGCTGTCTGCAGATTTTATCTCGAGTGGCCGTGTCTGGTAACTGTAATGGTCATCTGTCATGGCCATCTGCGCTTTATAGCTCGTTTCTAGCATGGCCCACCTGTAATGGTCATTGGCAATCACTTGCCATCTGCAGTAGTCATTTGCAGTGGTCGCTGCATCTGCCTTCTGCAATGGCTCTCTGCGGCCACTGTTTGTCATCTACAAATGATCACTACAACTCCTTGTGCAGTGATCACTTGCATAGTTTGTCTGCAGCACTCCATCTGCAAAGACCATGTGCGTATGTTGCCTCCTTTGTCCATCTCCAATGACCGTCTGAAACTCTGCAACCACCATCGTGCCCATTCCACCTGAAATGGGACGACTGAGCACACATGTGGCCGTCGGCTGTTTCCTTGTCTGCGGACGCGGGTCTTACTTGACGTCACATGTCACAAAAGCCATGACATTTTGTGTATGAGAAAGCATTTCTTGTGGTACTGGAGCTGTTATTTCTGGGAATGTGCGCGTTCTAGTCAACTTCCTTTGGTGAGTTCTGGCACTGGCATTTTGAAGCATTGCCTTCAGAGGTTAGTGGCTGGGGAAAATGGAATTATGTGAACCCTAATGACTTAAGCAGTTGCTGAGTGCAGAAGTAATCATAATTCATTCACTTTAAAAGTATCTCCAAAGAATTCGGCATTTTTAAATTAATGCGTGAGCAAGGACTTTGTTTGCACCAGGCTGGCGTTAGAATCCCTTGCCTTGAGAGTTGTCGGTTTACTAAGCTTCCAGCAACTGTATTGGGTGCAAGGTCATGAATGTTCTTCTGATCTTTGTACTGTTGATGAGTACATATATAATCTTTTTAAAACCAGAAACTTGCCAATTTGTGTTGTTCTTGTTTTTAATATACTGTAAACGACTTAATTTTCGCGGGCTAAAATTTTCGCGAATCGGGCCAAAGCTGGAAATTTGAAATTATTCGCGGGTTCCAATTTTCGCGAATCGAGTGTAGCTTCCGTAGCGTTTACATATTGCCCGAATTGTTTGCGGGACATATTTTTCGCGAATTGTAGGCGATTCGCGAAAATTAGGTCCTCGCGAAAATTTAGTCGTTTACAGTAAGTTTTTATCTGGCTCCCACAGTATGATATGGCCCAGCTAAGAAGGGCTTTGCTTGGTGGAGCTCTGGATGTTTGTACTTAACCTAGATTTGTTCTAACTTATTTAGGTTCAGGCAGTGGCAATTCCCCAGGTAGCACAAAAACATTATAATAATGTTATTTTTTTGTTTGGCCCAAACATTTCAAAAATGTCCTTAATGTCATTTAATTTAATGTTTTCACAATGTTTATGTGTACATTAGATTAATGTACACATTAATTTCCAAACGTTATTTGAACACACAGGAAACGTTCCTACAACATAAATTTAATGTTTGCAAAACATTAAACTAACATTGAAGGAAACATTATATTAACATTCGAGAAACACTTCTGGGTGATTTCAGATAAGATTGACCAAAGCATTAGCGCACCCAGAATTTTTGTCTGGGGGGGGTTCTGAAATTTTGACAGCCGATCGGAGAAGGGGCAGGGGGGGGGGGGGGGTAATTGTTTTTTTTTTTTGTATGCGTTATTGCGAGATTTTATTTCTACTGCGCGAATTCATTTCAATCCCATCGACACGATCGCATTCCTTGGTATGTACATTTATTTATCAAAAACTGACGTTTTATTTTTATAGAGTGCAGTAAAATTTGAATTTCTCCGCCATCGCACCCGCGTATAATCAGGCGCGGCACCTAAAGGGTTAAGTGTTTTAAACGTCATTTTATGTGTTTAAACAATTTATTTTCAAGAACCACTGTGCTGAGAGGAACTGACATCCTGTCGTAGGCTTTCCTTGCAGCATGCGCCACCTGAAAGCACTACAAAGTCTCTGTTTCAATAAACGAATAACTGTATTTATTAAAACGTCGACGGACAAGTAACCAAATGCTGGGCATAGCCGTAGCTAGAACTAGCGAGTCCAGAGACGGTCGTCGGTACACTCCACAGACGATGGCTCGTCTCGGGTGTGCACCAGGTGACTGCAGCACAGATGTGGCGCCGCCGGGCGCTCCCCCGCTCAGTAGTGGATATGTGGATTGTTTCAAGATGCTGGTATATAAGGTGACTTGACGTGACGAGAAGTCAGGGGAATTCTTGCGGTATGAGGTTACTGGGTGCTGTCGCCGTCCTTTTTCTCGTAGCTTGTTGTGGCAGACGTTTTGTAGTTTTGCTCGGAAAACGCTGGCACCGTACGGGCTGGCTTTTCTGGAGTCTCATAGATGCGGTTGATACACATATTATCTTGACTAGCGGATCTGCACCCAGGAAGTCAGCGAGACGATTGACGTCAGCCGGTGGATGCTGGAACAATCATGCGTGACCGAATATCGGGCTGCTGCCATCAAGACTCTGGCGATGACCATGCGCATCAGGTTCAGCAGCGTGGTTACAATGTCCTCATCAACCGTTGATGTTTCCGCTGCGGTTTCCAACCATGTCGTGGGCTCCATGTCTGCAAGCATAAACAAAAAACACCGCGCCGAACACGCAACAAAGCAACGAAAAACCAAGACCCCCCAAAAAAACGATTAACTCCTAGAACGAACGTCATGGGCGCAGCACGAAGTAAGCCGAAACGAAGGGGAACAGACACGATTTATCAGTCAAGGAAGCCCAATCAAGTGCCAACAGAAAGGCGGAAAAACCATGTTGAGCGCAATTGTGGTAGAATGCTCTTGAATGTAAAGTCGTTGTCTCAACGAACGAGAAATGACATTCAATATAACATTAACTGACAAATCGGGATAAAACTAGTAAAATCATACTACGTAGGTATAACCGAAGCTATATCCCAGTGAGTCCAGGACCAGTTTTCTCAAAACAAAATCAGGAAGCTTTATGTAAAACGGTATTATTCGTATTATTTTATTTTCAGTACCACCCGAATTCCTCTATGTTGTTTGTGTTAATATTGTACAAACCAATACTGACAGCTGGGGCGAGGAGCACCCCGGCCTATAGCCTCGTCATGCTTTTTTTTTAACCTGTCCTGCATACGACCGACTGATTTTGTTTTGAGCAAAACCAGCCCAGAAAAGATTGCCCTAATTGCCGGTAGCGGTTTCCTTTGGGTGGATAGAAGAGCACTTTGAATCGAGCGACGACTCGCGCCCTTCGCTAGTTTTCTTTTCTTCTTTTATATAACTGATATGCATCTTTCGTTCCCCCTTTCTTTTTTTTTTTTTTCTCTCTCTCTCTCTTCTGCCTCTGTCTTCATATAACAATGAGCGTCAGACGTTTTGACAATACTTCTCCCTAACATTGAAATCCGTGTGACGGAAGCTCCGCACCCGAGTACGCGCATCTTCCT
This sequence comes from Ixodes persulcatus, assembly GCA_013358835.2. NCBI lineage: Eukaryota > Metazoa > Arthropoda > Arachnida > Ixodida > Ixodidae > Ixodes > Ixodes persulcatus. The sequence continues at coordinate 5,972 of JABSTQ010002290.1, read as the reverse complement.
CTACGAATCGCCCAGGGAGAAAAAAAGAATAATTATACTTTGAGTTATGTCTCCAGACTCCAGGTAAACAACTTCGACATGGTTTTCATTCGGGCTTATCAAAGTAAGTTTGCTCGATCCTCGGGTTTTTCTATTTCTTTGCTGTCTTTCCACCCCAGCGAGTTCACTAAATCAGTCACGTCATTGAAAACTGCAAGGTGAGGCCCTTTAAAATAAAGTATCGAAGTGCTCGCTCAGCCGTCTACCCATCTCTGCATGCCCCACGCACTTTACGCATTTTCGTGAAAGTGTGGATTGTTGAGCTAGTTGGTTGTTGAACATGGTATTATAAAAGTGCACAACGACGAGACACAAGACAAAGAAAGGCGCAGGACAAACGCCAACATGAATCTAAATGTTTCTAGAAATTTGCAGAGATTACCGCTTCGCAAATGTACGCCGTTTGATTTCTGCATGATACAGTGTTTACCTATGGAGACAACTTTCCTGCTGCTATGCCTTCGCGTTTTGACATTGTGACACTTTTTATGATAAGATATGTGCTTGTGTCGTAGAGACCCGAGAGCGATGCTGGAATTTAAATAAAATACTTAGTTACAAGTTAGCGCTTGTTAAGTGTTTTTCTTAGTTTTGTGTCCCCTTTTTCGAGCTATTTTAATAACATGTGCAACTTTCCGGTCTATATATTTTCGTCTTACACACTCCTATTTTGGTCGTGTCGATGTACAAATACGTTGAACAATATCAATCGAGCGGTAACTTGGGCTGATGCTATAAATTCGAACAGCTAAAGTATACTACCCTCACATGCTGGAGAATGACAAGGGAAGCCCCTCTTGCCTTTAGCACGGGCAATCCCTGTCATTCTAGAGACAAAGATAGTGGGTGTACCATGTTTTACGGGCATTAGCTTGCGCCATATATCCCTTGCTACCTCAATTCCTTTTCCTCTATACCCGTTTTCACCTCAAGAACCAAAGTAAAAAAAGTCCGGCTCCTCGCGGAGCATTACTAATTTTCCCTTTTACGATGAGAATTAATATATATGTAGGTTCATTTTAGATTAGATATATTTTATATAATCAAGACGTATACGTTTTAAACGCCAAAAGGATCGCTTCTTCCTCTGACAACCAAATCTTGTCAGAACTACTTCGCCCGGCGTATGAACAATGCGCAAAACGTCCTTTTTTCTTGAGGTGAAAACGAGTATAGAACCCTGAAACTATCACCATGACTCCATAAAGTAATCAAAGACAGTTCATCGTTTTCGAAAAAAGAACAAAATTCCGATTTCAGAAGAAGCCGTTGGACTTCAGACACTACTACAGCTTGAAGTCCAACCGCCGTGGCTTTGTTGCCAGTTCGTCTAGAATCTCATCCATCCGCAGATCCAGAAACTTCGCGGTGAACATTTAGCAATGCTAGTCCGTTTAATCTTAGCGCCCCAGTCGTATTGCGGAGGTAGGTTTTCAAGCGTCTCAGGGTTGAAAAAGACCTCTCACTTGTCGATGTCGTCACTGGAAGAGTAGCCATAATTTGCAGCAGCTTTTGGATTACGGGAAACATGAGAGACGGGCATGTTTCAAGTGCCTCTAGGGGACCCGTGGGATATTTGCCTAGCCTTTGGAGCCTTTTATACCAGAGGTGTAGCTCTCCGACAACCGAGGAGATTCCGTCCGCAACATCGGTATGGTAGCTTTCACACAAGAGGCGTACCGCGCCCTCGTCATTAGAATTGAGTAATGGGCTTGACGACGAAGGAAGAAGCACTTGAAATTGAGCGAGAATGCTCTTGTGCTTCACAAATCGTTCGTCCATTTGCTCTGCGAAAGCTTCCAGGAATGGAATAAATATGCAACGACGGAAGTACTCTTCTGGATTCGCAGACTCCACATTCGAGCGCGTCGTTTGTCGACCAACGACCCTCGGCACTTCTATGCTTAAGCCAAGATTTGCACAGTTTGAAGAAATGTGATCAAAGAGCTTTTGAAATTCTTTGTGAGCTCTGCATCGTATACTTCGCACATTTCCCAAAACATCCTCAGCCAACTCAACAGCGGATGAAAGATCAAGGTTTACCGTTTGCAAGTACTTGCTCAGTGGTAGGCTGAAACTAAAAACCTTCTCTGCCACAAAAAGAGAGACCAAAAATTCGCTCCTCTGGAGTGCGCTCAGTAAGAGTTGAGCATTTGATGATGATTCCCTGTCGTTCCAGTTAGTGGCGATATCCTGTAGAGTTACCAAAACAGGTTCTAGGAGTTCTACAAAAACGTTGAGAGCGTCATGTCTTTGAACCCATCGGTTCAAAGGGCTTGAGCACCAGCTTCTCAATCTGGTCGCCGAGAGCAGCTTGGCGTTTCGGAGTGTGAAAGAACTCGCAGACCTTAGCTATTGTTCCCATGCAGTTTCTAATCTGAGGTACAGAACATGCACTCGACAGGCTCAAGTTAAGGCTGTGTGATCCACAGTGATTGTAGATAGCATTAGGAAACTGTTGTTGGATGAGTGCCTGAACACCATTGTAAGCCCCACTCATTGAGGCCGCACCGTCATACGCTTGAGCTCTCAAGTACTCCGTTGCAACACCAATGTCATTCAAACTTTTCACTATCGTGCTGGCCAGACCTTTCCCTGTCATGTCAGTCACAGGAACAAACTGCAGGAACTCTTCTTTTATAACGATCCGCTCCATGTCCACATAGCGCGCACACAGCGAAAGCTGTTCTACACCCGCGATGTCCGTTGTCTCATCCGCCATGACTGCAAAGCACTTTGCAGCATTCACCTTTGAGACAAGCTTTTGCAAAACAATGTTATTGCATGCCGATATAATCTCATTTTGGGTCCTCCAGCTGGTGTAGGTCGCATTAGCACTGCATCCCTCTAAATGCTTTTTGAGAGGCTCATCGCCGTTAGACGCACGCAACCTTAGAAGCGCCTTAAAATTCCCTTCGTTTTCTCCCGGCTCATTGGATAGATTCATTTTCCCGGCGTCTCTATGGCCACGCAGAGCAACTCCTTGTCTTCCGCACCAGACAACCGTTGTGATGACAGGAGTCAGGCATTTCCTGTTTTTAGCTATTTGATCCTTTAACCCGGAGTCAATGTCCTGGTCAATGGGATTCTTTCTCCCCTCTGATATCTCCAGAAACTGGCCGGCATCAAGGACGCTGTTCTTATGGAATGTTTTTGTTTCATGGTCCTTAAAATCCTCAACTGCATTTTTCCATTTGTCGAATTTCGACAGCACAAGTTTGCCAGCGGGCAATCCTCTCTCGCCCACCCCAGATGAAGCAAAAAGGACGCAGTACTTACAAAAGGCGCCGTTCTCCGCGTTGGAGTAGACAAGCCAGTTCCATCGGTGCAGCCACTTATACTGAAACTTGAGGTTCCGTTTTCCCGTTGGCTTGAAAGGGAAGGTGGGGCTCGGCGTCCAGGCACTTGTCAGCAGCTCTTTTTTCTTGACGTCCGTAACCTGCACAAAATAGAAATGACATTTATAAGTAGGGTTCAACCTTGTAACGATACCTCCGGGCTTAGATCAGCTATTCTGGTTAACCATCACCCAGTGGCGTCACTAGGGGGGAGGGGGGCTGTCACGGCGGGCTGCCGCCCCGGGTGCCGCTGACCCTCGCGACGCCACTGCCATCACCGTTGCAGGTAGAGGAAAACGGCTAGGTTTGCACGGGCTCATCCCACCAAGCGAACGAACAACAACCACTGCTTGCGCACGCGTCAAGCGGGCGTCACCATGAAGGACGTCCCGTCTGTAAAACTTTGTTGTTAAACGTTGCACCAGTGGAACGAGGTTACCTGTCGTGCAAATAAGGCCCTAATAAAGCCATCCGAACAACAGCGGCAACGCATAGGGACCAGTCACAGGACAACGGTAGGAAAAAACGTGGCCGAACCCGTGGCATAGAGTCTAGCCTAAATCCCTTATTACGTGCGAGTTACGAAAATTACGAAAACAACATTTACGACTACAACCACTTCCACTCGAAATGTACTCATTAGCTTATTTGATTACTTGACATGAAATATAATTGAACGTCGATCCAAAAAAAAACAACATTAATTTTCATTTTCTCTTTGTGTAACGTGATGATTACGGCTGGTGGTTTTATTTAGTGTGCCATTTTAACGAACGTAATATAGTGAATCTCAGCACTAGTCTGAGTAAATACACGTAGATCTAAGAAATAATAGGTTCCGGCGATTTAATTAAGTAAAATATGCAAACCATGTTCCTTAGATAGTCTCAAGGAAGAGTCACAAAATGATTACGGCATTGGTTTTCTTGTTAGTCAACTCGCGAAGGAATAATTAAATCCCCGGATGTCGAAGAAAAAAAAAAAAGGATGCTCGTTGCGACTGAACACATTGCGACTTTTCTTTGACTCGTGCGGTCACGTTTTCTTAAAAACTTGAAACATAGAAACTCTTACATAACGAACAAGAAAGAAAAAACAAGCAAGGAAGACATCCAAAAAGCAAGGTCATTTCTAAATTTCGCTAACAGTTAGAATAAATCAATCACAAACTCAACATTGTTGATTGCAACTTTTAGGTCATTTTATTAGTTAAATGCAGCATACAATTTTCGACCTGACGTATGTGAAAAACAGAATAACAAAGATTCGAGAAAAAAAATCTAGTACACTTACCGACTTTCCAACGTAGATCCCCAAGTCATTTGGGTGAGTCGCAGCAGAAACTGGAAGATGCTGGGCAGAGACGGATCGCACAGAGGAATCCGGTGAGGATGATGGCGTCTGTTGAATGATCGACTTCTCGATGCTGGGAGTCATACATTCCGATGGTGATGCGTCGTTGGCTCCAAATCGCGATTTTTTTTAGGGAAGTAGTAGGTAAGCACGGAATTTGGCTGGCGCTTCAATGAGGCGGCCTTGGTGATATAGCTCATCGCGGACTCTTGAATTCGCGCACCGATCAGTTTTAGAAATCAGTTGTTAGACTTACACCGTGGCATGGGTGCGCAATGAGTAGTACTAGTTGAGTAGATGCTCTAAGATGAAAATCTGCAGTTTGTTTTGTAGCTCGAAGCCCGAATGTCGCTGCCGATGTAAGGCACCGAATTTTATCGCTTCTGTGAAGTGCACGAAAAGACGGCCTGGCGGAGAGGAGGAAATAAATAAAAAGAAAAAGAACAAGATAGAAAAGAGAAAGAGGAGGAAAATGCACAACAAGAGAGAGAGAAAAAGATTGAGAAACGTAAAGAGAACACGGAAGGGAAAGTATTTGGGGATAGCTTCACGCCTCCTCCCTCTCTGGGGGCGGCCATCCAATCATTTTAAAACACCCAACAGAGTCACAGCCTACAGGAAGACCCCTGTCCAATGGTCGACTGGGGGTCGGTCTACAAGCTTATTAGAACGGATTAGAATTGCAAAGAAGAAGAAGGGCGTCCGCCAGAAACGTCGGTATACCCTGTCCACGTCTTTTTCTCGAGTAGCACAACCATATATTTGCAATTAGTGGCAAAGTGACAGTTAAAAACACATTATTTTTTTTTTTTTTGGTAGGTTTGTGTCGAAGCGCAGCTGTATCGTCGGAGGGATCGGCCCAGGCGGGAAGTGTCAAGGAAAATGTCGCCCTCCGGGGCGCCTCGAGCCTAATTGGGGAGCACGGGACGCAATCGTTCCCATGGGTGCCTGCCGGATGTGGTCTTGAGCCGTATACCGTGCAGAACATATCGGCTCTGCTTTCATTGTATGAGCGGGTGGGGTTTGTGGCAGCGCCGTGCATCTTCACGGCGCTTTCTTGTGATGTCCCTCGAGGAGAGCGTGGGGTCTTTTGTGTTGCATGTTGTTGTTCTGCTCCGTATCCTTTTATGACCGACCGTCTACTAGAAAGAAAATAGCGTGGGAATCTGGGATCCTGTTTGGTTTTAGAGGACGGGACATGACCCCACGTACGAGACGCGCGTAAGTCGGCGAAGGCACACC
>JABSTQ010002289.1:0-29667 GCA_013358835.2 Ixodes persulcatus | reverse complement strand
GGGTCCTTTCAGTCAAGTATAAAAAAACACCCGAAAATGATATGGTTGATGGTTTCTATGGTGTCACATTTCTCGCAGTTCGCTGATGCGTTTCGACCTTTTATGTGCCAAATTTATTTTCTGAATGCAGCCCAATGTCTAAAGATTCCCATGCTGGGATTCTGCTTGCGATTTCGCGAGCAGAATTGCACATTAAAATGTCAAGCACATCCGCTTCGAATGCGACGTCAAGCACCGCAGCATACGCCACGCGTTTTCTGTCGCACAAGCGACATCGCCACTGCGAAATCGCAAGTAAAACTGCTCCATGTAAATCGATCATAAGACCACGAAGGTGGGACTCAGCGCGCCGTGGCAGTACAGATTGGGATCGGTACATTAAAGTCGGGTCCAAAGGACGCAGTCGGTGGTAATTGATCATATCAGATATCCAGGTGTGTGTTGTAAGCAGCTTCATTACAGGAAATACTAAAACGATTTAGTACTTATTGAAAATGTATCTGCTGTTTTGTTCTGCGGTGCGGCGAATAAGTGAATTATTAATACCAATGCATAAATAGTTACAAGTGCTCGCTGTTGGAGAACTGACGTTGGGGTTGGCGCTCTCTTTTGACTTCCCGCGATCTTCAATGATACTTGCGGCCAGTTAAGAGTCCATGACACTTCACTGTAAATATGAGTAAAAATTTAATTTTGTTCATTGACTTCCCGTTGAGTTCGGAGAACACTTGCAAAATGTGACGAGTAGGAACGAATAGCCAGGGCATCTAAGTAATGACCCAGATGTCTCATGAAATGTCGTCGATGTGCTCTTACTCTTTCTTGAACCTCACATGTCATATTGAGAGGCTACGGGCTTCGTCAATCGTTCGTTGAGTAGGGGTTAAACGAGGCATCCGCAAGCACGCCCGAGGAGCCTGACCTTAGAGGTCACGAAAAAAACGTAGTGCAAGTGTTATTTGGGATAAGGAGACTGTATCTTAAGGTACCAAGAGATTGTGACTGGTAAATGTGGAGCAGGAAACCGATTGTGGCATCACATGTTGACCCACGTACTAAGTAAATGTCGTCACTAATTGGCCCCAGTTTTGTTTTATGATTTTGACGTAACATCCTTATGTAAGACTTGTGTCGACGATTGCTGCGAAGAAAACACGCTGTTTTAGGTATTAAATTTGTTCTCCTGATGTTGTGGGTGGATAAGAGGTCCTGATTTCAGGGTGAAAACAATGGCGACGTATTTAGTTGGTAATATTTCATGGCAACTTAGGTTTAGATATCCGGTGATCACAGTTCAGGCCTCTTTGAACTCTTACTCACTCATGAAGGCGTGTGACACTTGTTAGCCGAACGGAAAAATCACCAATCTAAAACCAAACTTGTACTGCTTAGTGAGGTCAATTAGAGTTATAAGCGTTGGATGAGCACTTTTAAAGGGATACCTCTAGTTTTCGTATTTGTGTTCATACCTTCTTCTGTGCTTATAGCAATTGTTCACGTGGTAAACTCATTTTAAATGCACCGTGAAAGCATACATTCAATATAGTATTATTATTCTAATGCGTTGAGAATATTATCGTGGGTCAGGGAGTCAATGGCGCCGCGTATATGTATAAAGAAAGACGGCTGCTGTAATCCTGCGAATGCTTCTTTGTTCCTCGACGAAAGTAGCTTGGCATATTACATAATTTATGGAGCGGCATCCTCGAGAAAATCGCACCATCATTCCGTGGTTGTAGCCATAATGTTCAAGATTCTATTAAAGGTTAGGCAGAACCGTTTTCTTTATATTTCTTTTTTTAAGATTAATTGCCAAGGCAATGGGACGACAAGACGACATATGTAGTAGTGAATTGCAAGGCTTTCATGACGAAGTATTTTTTTTTAAAGTGAACCTTACAAGAGTGTTTGGTTGTACGATGCCCTTTGAATGACATTGAAAAAGCGATAACTCACTTTTATTTTTGAAATTACAAGCTCCCTTTATGTCTGAGTAGGTATAGTTGAGCGCAGTGCCTTAAAGCGACTGTTTCAGCTATGGCCAGGCGATTAATTCGGCTTCTAGCGTAATTTACATTTTTTCTGATAATATTATCTACTTGTTCTTAAAAGGCGAAATTGCCTCTCATAAATTAGGTTACTCAAATGCTGACCGGACTGCTGCAATACCTGTTTTTGCGGAAAGGCAAAGAGGTAAACTCGGCAGTGTTACTAATTTTGGTCACTTTGAAGGGCTTTCTTTGAACTTAGTCTAATAGTTTTGGCAAAACAACTCAGATCTTCAGCATCCTAGCATGCTAATATTTTTTTTATTAAAAAGACTGTCAAAACATTAACTAAGCCTAACTCAATTTCTCGCTTTTTGCATATTTCTAAAATTATTTTTGTAATGAAAGCCAGCCTCTTTATGGTCATCACTAAATTTAAATAAATTAATGAGCTGTGATGCGTATCTTCCTTTTAAATACAACTTTAGCCACAAACTGCCTTGATGCAAGCGTTATCTAATAATGAGGCCACACTTCAAAAGTCCCGCCTCAATGGATAGTCCCACGGCTCCTCATGAGAGGGCGCTATCGATCTTGCTTAAAACATAACAGTGAGTCACATCGAGCGAAATGGTGTGCGAGGGTTTATTCAGTGGGCACTCTTCCTTTGTGGACATCCAGTGGAATGAACAGATCGCAACTCGTTCCGTTGTTTGTATTGGGCGCGCCAACCGGGGAAACGGGTGGCGATCCTTCTTTCTGAGCTTCTTCCCTTTCAATAGAAAGAAAAAAGGGAGTCGCCTCTTCGGGTGTGCCTTTCCCATTGCTCTTCAGTTGCACACCCTGCGCTGCTCATCAATTCAGGTGAGAACTTTTTACTGTTATTTGGTGCTTTCTAAATAATATTTTTGAAGGCTCTACCACCGACTCCACATCAACATCGTTGTTTGTAAAACTGTCAATCCCGTTTGCGACTTGTGCGTCCCAAGAGGCTTTACTGTGTTGTTTTTTCCTCCGCTTTTTGTTTTTTGTTTTGTTTCATAAACAATCCTAAATATTTACCACCCTATTGAAACATATCGTGAATTTGCGGCTTAGAACATGTTAATATAATACTGAACAATATAATACACATTGTTGAGAAAATGCCTATAACTATCGACTGAAATTAAGGTTATCGTGTTAACTCACTATATACGGAACAGATTCGCACGACGTTATAGTATTTATGATTGATTATATTTGCACCGACATGCATGTTATTGATTATACTATGTATGCAAACATGTTGTGGGGTCAACTACCAATAACTAGTAAGAAAAACCCCCCAAAACAACCACACAGCACTTAGAAGTTAAATACACAATATATAAGATATATAAGCTCACAACTTGTGTGTACGCTAAAACAAAAGTGTGAGATATTTGTAAACGGCAGTCCACTTCTCGTGTGGCATATTCAACTTGCCTTTTTTAAGTTCCCCCCATGACTCCAACTTTTATGTGATTGGTGTTTTCGTCAAACGTTACGGTCATCATACTTAAAGGCCTGCGCTGTCTTCTTCAGATCTGAAGTGTTCCAATCAGACCTGAGTGACCACTCCTTATACTGGGGTATCTACTAGTGTCCCCCCATGTATGCAAATCGGATTACTGTTTCTCTCTTAGTTGTGAGTAATTTATGCGATGGACGTAATGCGCGACCTCACTGTTTCAAGGAGCATAGATCGAAAAAAAAAGCGTCGCTAAGCAAAATAAGCAGCTTTTGTTATACATCACCTAAATTTAAAAGCGCCGTAAATATTAGTTTCACTCGTAGTATCTGCGATGTCACAATTTTTCTAAATGTGGTCTAATCTAGAGCTTCATCCTTTAAACTTTATGTCGACGGTCGCACTTAATAGTTTACGTAAAAGTATTGTATATTAATGAAGTGTGACTTGATATTAATAATTTATCTCCGGCATCTTGAGCGCATTATCCTCACACAGAACAAGACAAAATGTATCTTGAGAATTAAATATGTTTGTTATTTTCAATTTAAGTCAGTGTCATAATAACCAGGCGTCATTCGACATGTATCAATTCCATATCTACACAATGCTTCCTGAATGTTCAGCATTGAATAAAAGTGTACTCCACAAGGTTCCTATAGCGCATGACGAAATCGAGCACGAAACTAAACATCCGTACATTAATGAGGCTGGTTGCTCTCAAGAATTAACTACAAATCTATCGTTGCTTCCTATCTATCCAAAATGCAATGCCCTATTTCGTCTTTGTGAGAGGATAGAGCAACAGGGTCATATTCCTAACGAGTAAGAAGTACTAGATAGCAGAAAGTATAAAACATAGAGAGGACGAAACACAGACGAGTACATGCTTTCAGAAAGAATGTACTCGTCTGTGTTTCGTCCTCTCTATGTTTTATACTTTCTGTTATCTAGATCTCCAACAGGGTCAGTTTTCGGTACGTCTATTACGTCCCCCAATCTACGAAAACAAAGTGGCAGCAAGCCAGCTATTCCCATGCAAACGAGTCTTGAATACTTTCACGCTCCGTGGTTGTTAACATGCATATATTATAAGGTAGAGCTTGGATGCTTGAATAAAGAGCGTGACGCGGCATATTTTGTTGATACTTGTGCCGCCGCTGTGCAATCCGCATATAAATATCTCAGCCAGATGGATTCTTAGCACCTTACTCTGGCTCGTTTAGGGACCTAAGTTTAGGGTCACCTTTTTATAAAACTTGGGTAGAAATAAAATTAAATTTAAAAACAGCTGGTAATAAAAATAAGTTGATTTATTTATTTATTTATTTATTTATTTATTTATTTCTTGTTTTCCCAGGGCAAGAAGGCGTTACAGAGCGTGAGAGAAACAATATAGTAATACAATTAAAAAACCAGGAACACATCAGGATAAAAAATAAAATACAGTTAAGACACTCGTCAAGAACATGGTTAGGTAACGCGGATTTAAAATGCTCCAAGTCCCTGATGGCAGTAATTTATCCGGGAAGGTGGTTCCATTCTTGGAATGTAAGGGGGAGAAAGGATGGAGAGAGAAAGGATGTGTTAGCGCTTGGGATGCCAATATTGTGTTGATGTTCAAGACGAGAAGAAGAAAAAAAGTGGGAGTATAATTAATTTGTCTTGTAGTATAGAATCATAAAAAAACAGATTTTGTGAAATAAGAAGAAGCGTGGAACTTTCAGACGTAGAAATAAGGGTTGGAGTGATAAAGTTGATTTCATATTAGTGACACTAGCTGCATATTGGTAATTAGTGAGTATGAAACGAGCTGATCTGTTTTGGATGGCTTCCAATGCATCAATGAGGAAGGCATGACCGCGATCCCAGATGGGTGCTGCGTATTTTAATTTGGGTCGAATTAGGGTTTTATGCAAAATTAACTTCAAAGAAACAGGTGCTCGTGCAAAATTACGCCCTAAGGTAACCTTACATGCTATTAGCATTTGACACCATGTATTCAATATCAGTTTTCCAGGAAAGGTTGTAAGTTAAGTGCACGCCTAAATATTTGTAGTATCTAACAGCTTCTAACTTTGATTAAGAAGGTGATTAGGATTTTCCTAGGACTGACGGGATACACGCATAGATTTACATTTGTTAGAATTATGGCTCATCGACCATAAGTCACACAACTGGACAATATTGTTAGCATCAGAGTGGAGCACACCGCTGTCAGTATGATAAAGTTTTTTTCCGGTAAATTACACAATTATCAACAAATCAGCAGATGGATGAGGAGATGTTAAGTGGAAGATTATTAAAATCAATTAAGAATAATAATGGTCCTAAGACAGATCCCTGTGGAACACCGCAACCAACGGTTGCGAAAAAAGACGTAAAATTATTGAAAGTTACCAATCGAGAGCGGTTGGTTAAGAAAGATTGAATCCAGGGTAGAATCTTAGAGTTTATATTAAGCTTTAGTTTAAAAAGCAGAGGTTTATGAGAGACTTTATCGGAAGCTTTAGTAAAGTCCAAAAGTATGCAATCAGCCTGAGATTCTCGGTCTAAATTTGAATGAAGATCATAAGTTAGTGATAAATGTTGAATTTCACATAAAAATGTCTCAAAAACCATCTTGACATGGGTTAACAAAGCTGTTAAACTTCAAGAAATTGACAAGGTGAGAGAATGTGATATGTTTGAAAAGTTTGCAGGGAACACTGGCAATGGGAATCGGCCGCTAATTGAGAGGGAAATGTTCGTCACCTGTTTTAAAAATGGAAACCACCTTCTCTGCTTTCCAGTCTGGAACGAGAGCAGACTCTTGCATATATTGATCAAACAGCTTGGTTACTATAATTGACAAATATACTTTAATTTTTTTTTTAACTTTTGTATTTATTCAATCCCCTCCTGCAAAGTAATATAACTTTAACCCCTCAATGACATGTTCAACCCCAACACAATCAAGCAGAAAGAGGTACATGGGCAAAAAGTCAGAACTATGCAGTACTGGAAATTCTTGGCAATCCTCACCTCAGAATGATTCAACAAAAACTGTATTCAAAATATTAACAACTCGCTTCCAGCGGCGTACTAGTGCCGCTCTCAGTTTGTAGCACGGCTGAAGAATTCGAATTCTCAATATTCCAAAACTATTTGGGATTGTTAGATAACATTTCCGGTAGTTTACGCGTAAAATATTCAAACTTTGCATTGTCAATTTCTTTTTTGTATGCCTCCCCTGCAGTGCGATATTTTGCTCAAGGTTGTTCACATCTTGTGAACTTGGCAGCACGAAATAATTGTTTCTTTTTTTGAGAGAGATGTTTGAGGGCACTGTTAAACCACGGTAACTGGAAATTCTCAAAAACTGTCCTTAGGGGAATGTACGGCTTGGTTAATGACTTGACTTTGTTTTGAAATATCTGCCATTTTCTTTCAAATAATCTGTGTGGGAATTCTACCACGAGATTTTGCAAAATGTTGCTTGTTCATTGTTAATTTTCTCAAAGTCAGCTCTTGTATAATCTGCTATAATCTCAAATAATTAACGCGGTTAATTATTTGAAAACTTCTTCATCAAACCTAATACGCGTAATTTGTTGCGAGTGCTCTTTTATATTAGTGCGCCCCAACGGAAGGAATAAGAAATGCTTTTGAGAAGAACATTTATATCCAACGTTTAAGTGTGTAATGCAGCCCCTTTCTTTGTCAGTCCTGATACGGTGCTGTTTCCTTACCAGCTTAAATCTTTTTTTTTTCTTGCAATTGCTTTCGTTTTCCTAAAGAGCTTTGACAAGTCGATAAATGTGATTTGTAGCGTGCTAATTTCAAATGAATTGACACCATGGTTTCAAATATAGCAGCACACTAATTTTAAGATAAAGGAGGGATGCAATTTATTTTATATTTTAAACTGTCCCAATTAAGTATAGCATTTTATCTTGGTGTCATAAGACTATTCCTTGCTGAAGGTTGTTTAGTTTGCATTGTCGTGTCGGTTTTACACCCCAGTCTTCTAAAAGTGCTTGAAACAATTGCAATTTGTGTCAAAATGTTGCGCTCTATGCGTTCGCGTCAAAATGTGGCGCTCTATTCGTTATAATTGCACTTAGCCCCACAGCTACAGATTATGTGAAATATTTCATTGCGGTCTCGCTAGTCGAAATTAGTTAATATTTATATGTTTCAATTTTATTTTGTTCAAAAATTCGCATTCATTTTGATAATGTCATTCGTTGTTACGGTATGCATTGTTCTGACAAGAGTGTAATTACTGCTTATTTGGGCGCTATAATTTAATTTTTATGTGATATAAAAATCGGCTGATGAAAAATCGGCGATATGTCCTAGCAGTATAGACCTTTCCAAGAAGCGCCTTCTGCGCGCTGCCACCTTTGTCTGCTGAGCTGTGGAACGCCTTCTGAGCATGCGCTGTTGGTCTGCTGTGCGGTATATCGGATGCTGCGCATGCGTCCACAGCTCAGTCACTCAGCATTTTCCTCCCGGGCGCTTCGTTCGAGACTGCCGCTGGAAAGGTCTATATACTCTGCATTCGTTCGTCTAGAACAGCCGCACTTTTTACTGTGCTCCTAAACAATTTAAAAAAACATCTAAGTGAATAAACGCTTCACAACGAAACCGTCCTCCGTTCCTTTCAGCATACATTTCTTTAAAAAATCGAATGCTGCATAACAACATAAGACGAACAGGTATTTCTCCTACACTGGAACCGTTGTTGCTGAAACAAACGTACGTGTACCTTGCTAAAGTAATTTCAAACTTCCGTGCAATATTCTAAACAGTGCTCATTTTACTGCCTTGTTATCTTCCACAACATATTTTCTTTTTTCATATCACAGTGTAAATACTGCTGACCAACATCTCACTGTTCTAAAAGGAGCTCAATAAACGTAACACGACTGCCTCCGTAGCTTTTGCTCCGGGTAGTTTCGTTTGGAAAATATAAAAAAAAAACACTCGGTAAATTAAGAATCTTCAGTAATGATGTCACTAACGAAACTCTCAAAAAGCTACGCTAGCATGTCTGAAACTATTATTGCTAAGTGGTTAGTAACAAACACTGTCCAAAAGATGTAGCCCCTGAAAGGCGATCTCTTTACTATGGTGGGCAAAGAAACGTCCGAACTACGTGTACGTATCAATTCTAGAAGGTAAGCATGTTGAATGAGAAGAAAACATCGATTATTTTTATAGCGCTTTATCGAGTATACGTTTTCTATTTTATTACCTTAATCTAAACTGAATATGGTTTTATTTTCAGGTTTTCCGACTTTTCAAAATCAGAGAATTACAAAAAACTATGCAATAAATTCATTTTCTAACGCAATAAAAAAAAAAGAAAAAAAAATTATTTGATTATTGATTGTTGCCTAATTATTTATCGTACGACATAAACCGTATTTATAAAAAAGAAATATCGCGCGTTTCTTTGAATAAAAACGCGCTTCAAGCCACCTGCGCTGTTTACTGCATTTCGACCCATCCGCTGAGCTGTTCTGCTTCATCAGATATTCCTGGTGGGCGAGCGAAAAACTATGCAAATATACCGTCACGCCTCACTCATTCAACGCTCCCAGTCCTTTTCCGGGGAGGTTTTCCTGTCATTAATAATATGAAATTGAAGGACACGGCGTAATGGAGATAGATTAACACCTGCGCTTATCCACAGTTTGATTCAACGCTAAGTGACCTTTGCTTTTGGTGTGATCATTTTCTTGCCTCCATGAAATAGGTCATTCCCCATTCCGCTGTGTCGCGTGGCTCTACCAAGTTGATACAAATAGGATTGTAATTGTAAATAATATCCCTAAGAAGTGATTACTCTAAAATGATACATTCTAGACACGTAAGGCGATCTATTGCTACATTAATACCAACACGCGTTTTCTGTTTGAATCTACTTTATATATTACTTAAAGGGACCATGAAATTACTTTTCGGCTGGGATAACTTGGGATTTTACAAATCGCGTATCGTTTAGTGCGCCAAACTAAAAGTAGTGCACGAGGTAGAGAGCCTAAAGCCCGCTTTGAGATACGAAAATAGGGAAATGTAGAGGTCTATTTCGTACATCCTTTCCTTCGAAAGTTTTCCGCTTTTTCATTGTGGTGGCTCCGCTGAGCCTAAGCAGCTGAGCCACCGCAATGAAGCTGAGCTAATCAGCCGAACCAAGCTTACGCGTTGCACACAAACACCGCGTCACTAGGACGTTTGTGATCGTCAACAATCAATCCGTCGACGAACATTTGAATTCATGTTCATGGCCAATGAGTGCCGTGGCGGTACTTATCATCACTTGACAATGGCAAGTTCCTTGGTGAGCTCAAAAAGAAAAAAAAAGGTAGAAGCTTGGAGTCATTGCCTCCGGTGCCCACGCACGTCACGACCACGGCAATTCTCATTTCGCTTTTGAACCTATGATTAATGCTAAGCAGGAAGAAGTTGAAAAATTATTTCATGGTCCCTTTTAAGGCCGGTTCACACATACAGCGGAGTGCTAAGTTAGCGTCTCATGAGCGCTGGAAGCAGCGCTCATGTGGCATCGACTTGCGCGTGACGTAGCGCTTTATCAGCGCAGTGTAAGCACTCTCACGCTCCTTGTGCCGTGCTTGCTGCTGCGGAACAGCGCCTGCACGGCGATTCCGTTGTTGTTGTTTTTTTTCTCCTTTGGTGGGGAGAGAAGTCGAATAAAAGAGCCGCTCTCCAAGCAAACGGTCGGGCAGACGACCCAGAGTCATGGACCTTTAGCTTATAACTGATTGTGTACGACCTCATCATTTTCTATTCGACATGTGTGACCTTCGTTTCAAAGACACACAGTTAAAAAATAATCACCTTCGAAAGAGCTGTATGTCTCGGACCCTCAACCCTGCAACAAGGTTCGCCGGGTAGCGGTCGGTATCTCGGTGGCGAAAGATTTCGCGCACGGAGAAGACACTTCTGGGCGTTAAACTGTCCACACAGATATGCGCTAATTGCGTATGTAACAGCATTTATCGCGTTTCTATTTCAGCGTCCCACATGTCCGCCATAGTGCTGCTGATGCACACCCAACCACAGGAACCGGAACCGCAGAGCACGCGCTAATCCGCAGCAGTAACCGTGGCAGAAGAGGCGCTAACAAGGCGCTACTGAAGCGCTAACTAAAGGCCGGTTCTCACATGCAGCGAAGCGCTGATGTAGCGCTACTCACGTGTCGTCTGCTACTTCTCGTCTGCCGTGTGCAACAGTTTTGACGGTGCGATACAAAGCTGGTGAAGGCTCCCGTGAGCACGCGCTTAGCGCGAGGTTAGCGCTATGCTTGTAGCGCTCCGCTGCATGTGTGAACTAAAGTTTAGTGTGAACAGGCCTAGCGCTACTGTAGCGTTAATCACGCGCTATATTAAAACTAAGTCACGCGCTAGGATGCGCCACATGAGCGCTCCCTCGAGCGCTCATGTGGCGCTGACTTAGCGCCCAGACACGCGCTGCTTCATTACCTCTGCTTGGGGAATTCTGCGTTCCAAGATCCTCTGTGTAAAATATTAAACAAACAGATAGCGAAAAAAACACATTTATTATTTGGATGACATAGGGAAGTTCTATGTACGTGGGCGCCTTCTTCTTTCTTATTGTTGTTTTCTGGTGGCAGCTTATATAATAGTCATTGCGTAGTTGTTCCGCTTCCTCCGCAGAGTTGTCGAAGCATTTAAGGCGTATTTGTACTGTAAACCTAGTTTGCGAGTGTTCGCAGTAAAAACTAATAGAATGACAAATAGCCTATTTTGACGAACAGCCATCTAAAAATAGGGGTTTTTCTCTATACTGTACTCGATACAAACAGTGCTGTTTGGAGCTGGGGCCACTACTCCGAAATAATATCCAGGTCGTGTTTTCTGCTGCATTGTACATTAACAAATGATCCACTCAAACTGCTCCATAATGCATATAACATCTACAACATTTCGCCTGCCGCTTCCTCTCCGATGGTTTCCTGTCACTCCCGAGATAAACACTCCCAGAGGTTATTTTTACGATCCGTGTCTCCTTTAAGTGGTCACATGAGACAGCTACGCTCCGTTCCACCGTACTATGGACCGCATGGAACGCTTCGAACCATATCAAAACCAACCCAATGCCGTGTGAGTGGCGCGTGACCTTCGGGATGGGCCTAGCTAGCGCCGCGCGGGGTGCCTAATCACGTGACACGTTCGCGGCACTGGATTGGCTGGGATAGCTCGTAGCGTCCGCTGCGGTCCATCGCATAAGCTCAAGCGGTGTATAGAATGTCCCGAAAGGTGCGGTACTGTATACCTCGTTCCAGAATGTTTCTACCCTCTGGAGTGCCGTTTAGTCGATATGCTCCTACTGGGACCCTCATGTCCGCTTCTTCCATCGCTCAGGGAAACTAAGTTTTGTGTACAGCCAGAGGCGCTGCCTTAGGCGTAGGCTCTTTAATGCTTATGTTTTGTTTATTGATGAACTTCTAACGCTCACAGCCAAATTCAGTCGAATTGCGTGAAGTTCGAAGACGCTGCTACTGTATCGCTCATAAAAGGTTTTCTTGAATAAATGGAATGTGTCCGATAATAGTGTATTTTCTTAGTATAGAATATAAAATAGCGGTCGATGGCAAAAAATATCCAGCTCATAAAGCTCACATGTAGATGTATTACGGATATTTTCCGCACTTACGTACGTGCTTTTAGCGCCGAGATGTTTCGGTGGCTGTTTTCTGTTCGTGACATCATGATCATAATTGGCCTCGCCGAGACGTCGCGCGTCTTGACTATTTATGATAAGTTTCGAAGAACAACTTTGATGGTGTGCGTAAAAATAACGAAGTTCGGAGTCATCGGAATCTTAAACTAACATCGACAGTTGCGTTTGACTGCGTTTGACTGCGTTGCGGCTGCGAGCAACCAGGACATCCCTGCTGCTTATATCGCGTGCCAAGATGATTCCTTGAATTGAATTCCACGCTTTATACGAAGCACAGATGTGCCGGGGACACGTTTTCGGTTCTCGACGCAACGCAGTCAAACGCACTCAAACCCAATTAGTGTCTGAATAGACCTTATTTGTTGCGTCTCCAGGTCGTTGCTCGCCCTCTCTAGGCGGAAACGGGAAGCGCTCTAGCGAGGGTCCCCCGATTCTTCTGCTCAGCGGGCTCGGCGGAACTGATCTCTATCATGGCTCGCAAAATGTCAGTTCCAGACGCAAACAACACTCTTCACTGTCCCAACGTAGTGCTGCACCCGGTATGGGATTGTGGGTTACTAGAGAGATTTGATATTGCGTATAGAAGCAAACGCAAGCGCTGTGCGTTTGCAGTTACATGCTCCACGCTAAGCATGCGCGTCGTTGCAATGCAACAATCCGAGACCACAATGCAGGGCTCCGCGCACGCGCAGTGCGGAACACACAACGGTAACACAAGCACACAGTGTTTACGTTCGCTCGTATACGCACTAACTCACTACGGCTACACTGGTTTTCCAACGCCAACGAAACGTACTGCAGCGAGCAGACGTTCAAGCGGGTAGGTGTTTCTTCGAACTGGAAAGCCTGAGATTGGAAAAGCAACAACGCGTAGCAATTTCAAAGATATGTTTCTGAAAAAAATAGTAATTAAAGATTAAAAAAAAAAACGAATTTTGTTGTTTGGTATTTTTGGGGCATTTGGGCCGGGAGAATTGGCGAATTTGGAAGTTTTGCCGATTGTCAAAAGTAGCGACATTGAGAGCACCGTAAGGTTTTATTGGTATACAATGTCATTTTGCATGGACTTCTCCGACTACCTATAATATTTAAATTGAATTTAGCCTATTTTTATTTTATAACGTTTTTAATTAAAATGTTGCGAGTGGCACCATTGATGATAATTTGCCAAATTTGGAATGTCATAGTTGTTCGCGCGTTTAATAGATCGTAATGAACAGATTATATATTGGAGTTTGAAAAAAATATTATTAAAATATCCTATTTGTATTATTACAAATTAAACGAAATTGAGGTAAATGGACGCCCCAATCACAAAACTTCCCCATTTAACCTTAATAGTTTCTAGAGACATCATTATCAAGAAGACATAAACATTGGATGTAATATACAGGGTGTTTCAGAAAACGCCGGACAAATTTCTCTTCTCGGTATAACAAGTTTAAACCGATTAAAATAAATTAATAGGGCCGAAATATGGTCAAAACGTGACAATTTTATTTAAAAGAAGCCAATTTGAAAAAAAAAAGGGGGGGAAACAGCGAAACTTAAGGTAGTGAACAGGCTCGAAGGAAGATCAACGGGAATTTATTTTATATTTGTAGTTTGTTTTTCTATTGATTTTCTTTAGACGTTTCCCGGGTTTGCTGTCTCGTTGTGTTGGGGACGAAGCCGAGAGGAGCCAACTGGGACATCGGTTGTATTGATCCGGCGGCGCAGCATCTGTCCCTCAGTCAGTAGATATGGACAAGTTAAAAGTGGGAGCGAACATCCTGAGTAAGTCACAGAAACGCAATAATCGATGGGTAAGAGGATAAAAAAGTTTTCGGTACAATATTTGACTGTGTTAATACCTAGAGCTCTAGTTTTAGGGGTGTTTAATTAAGTGAAATTTATACTTTTTTATGAGCAGCAAATATTACGGTGTGTGGTTAAGTTTAAAGGCCGGTTCAGACACTTGCGTTTGAGTGCGTTTGACTGCGTTGCGGCGAGAACCGAAAGCGAGTCACCGGCACATCTGTGCTTCGTATGAAGCGTGGAATCCAATTCAAGGAATCTTCTTGGCACGCGATATAAGCAACAGGGATGTCCTGGTGTCTCGCTGCCGCAACGCAGTCAAACGCACTCAAACGCAACTGTGTGAACCGGGCTTAAAGGGGCACTGACAACCCAAAGGTCGTATTTGTTTTTATTGTCTAAAACGATGCAAGTTGTAGTCATAGACACGCAAAAAAAAAACAGCATCGCGAAAAAAAAATTTCCCGCGCGCGCGCGCGCCTTTTTATTTTTGGCGTTTAAATCTCCCGCGCTAACCTCCTCGCTTCTTTTGATCGGTGACGTCAAAAATCAGGAACTTTAGAAGCTTTGTAGGTGACATTTCTATAACATTTAATAACGGATATCGTAAAACATGATTTTTAACGCAATTGCGAACGCACTACGGCCCCTCTTTTTGAAATACCAGAAATCAGAGTTCGGTGTGATGTTGCTTCCTAGATTTGTACCCTCCCTCGGAAAACTTGGCGGCGCTCGTTGGCGGCGAGTCGGAGCGACGTTGGTCGGAGAAGAACCGGTTTTTTCCCGCGCAACACCTCCTCGTCGCTTGGGGTCGCCGTGGGAACGGCGCTTTGCTTCATAGCGTGGAGCGGATGTCTGAAAAAACGTCGAGTCGCAGGAGACCGCAAAATTTGACTCACTGCACTGGCGCGGACCGCGCGGGAACTTAAAATTCGGCATTTGGAAATTGTTTTTTCAATTCACAAATAATGAATTTTCAAGTTTCGAATTTTGAGGGTAATGTCCCGGCATCGTTTTCAATCGTTTCGGATAATAAAAAAAAATATGATTTTGGTGTGTCAGTGCCCCTTTAAGAAGTGCATTGCTGACAGTGTTGCAAAAGTTAGCTTAGTTTGACATCTTAAAGGGGCTATGCAACAATTTTTTTACTTTGCGCAAATACCGCTTAGAACGGATCCCTGACGTTAATGACCTATGAAACACGCGTTCGTTTTTCACCCCACGCAATAGAAGTTCCAGAAAAAAATTAAAGAAAAATGAGCAGCGTTCACGCCCTCAACTCGCAGCCAGAACAAGCGGCCACGTGATCTGGAGCCGATTATATGCCGCCAATGTTGATCATAGCCACGCGCTGGGGTTGGAAAAGCACAGGACACGCGCTGAGTTCCAGACATTGTTATGGCTCGGCTATTGTCGTCGTTGCAGCGATTGGACACGGGCCACTGCCCGAATGCTTCTCGAGCTATCAATTATCACGAGCCCAAATCGAGTGCCCACGCAATGCTCGGGTCCAATCTATGAACCGCATTCAAATATCGTCATATGGGTGTACTGCGATCCCCACGTTACGTCATCGAATTTTGCAAAGGAGAGATTGAATGAAAATGATCGCTTTTGTCCTTGAAATTACATCACAACAAAGAAGTTTCTTGGCCAGTGGCATTGCATGCGAGTATCCTTGAGTCCCACTAGCGCCATTAAGCTCGTGTAAAGTGAAAAACATTCCAATTGAATATCGTCGCACAACTTCTTTAACGATGCATCAAAAAAAAATTGGGTTGTTTGAAGGTTTATACAGCCTAGAACTTGGTCTGCCTCAACGGGCGACGAGTCTCCCAGCTGTAGATGAGAAATTTAGCCAGTGCAGTATAACCGCTAGCCTGGGGTCTTTAACGCGCACCACGCAGTAGTGGTACACGACCGCATGCCGGTACGATGCTCATCCAGATCGAAACGGGCAGGGGTGGGGATTGAACCCAGGATCCCTGGGTTCTGCA
Organism: Ixodes persulcatus; assembly: GCA_013358835.2. Lineage (NCBI taxonomy): Eukaryota > Metazoa > Arthropoda > Arachnida > Ixodida > Ixodidae > Ixodes > Ixodes persulcatus. Next base: position 13,678 of record JABSTQ010002289.1, on the reverse strand, counting down.
GCGCGAGCTTTCGCTCCACGTGCTCCGAGGTGGTGTGCGCTAGACCACTCGATCCCCCCTACGATGCATCAAGAAATGCTGGTAGAATGTTTTTAACAATGATGCTATGACAATTTTATAAGGTTCCTGGGCCGGTTTACTCATCTTGCGGCCGCGGCTGCGGCCAAGAGGGATTTTTCTGTCACGTGACCAGCTCCATGGGGACAAGGAAGTACCTAGCGTCCCTGCCTAATGGCGGAGAAATCCGTATCGCTTCGAGCACAACAACCTAATTTCGCTCGCAGAAACGGACTGCAGGAACTTTCAACTGGAGTCCGATTGACCGCCCCTTTATACTGTAGGAGCGGTAGGTAAAGTTACGGCCAGGGAGGGTAAACATGAGCCAAAATAAAGAAAAAATCACGCGAGATAAAAGCGGTGGCAGTATATTTATATACCTCCGCCGGCGCCGGCGGCTCGCGCTCTCTGCTGTGGCCGGTAATTCAAATGACACTTGCAGATGAAATCCCTTTCTTTGTTGTTTCTTCATGTAGACCCGAGCAGAGGAAACTCAGCAGTTTTCTTCGAGAAGTGGTTGAAGCGTGTCGTTTTTTGTCTGTGCGTTTTTCTCTTCAATACTTGTCGACGGTGACAGGCAAGCGCTTAACTCGTGACCTTATTGAAAGTGTTTTTCCTGAACCGTTGTATCGTTCCATGTTTCATGCAGGCCCAGAGCGTAATGTGTTATCTAGAGTTAAAAAGATGACCATTGCCCCTTCTATTAAAACATTTTTTTTTCTCAGTTACACACCAATACACTTCCTGTCAAAACGTGGCTTGAGGAGAAACAAATTTTCGTACCGTGGGGCGTTGATTGTTTTTTGTGCAAAAATCCTGAAACTATCAAACATGTTTTTCTCGACTGCTGGGACGCTTTCCTTTTCTGGGACGTCCTCCAGCGAACCATTAAAAAAGACTTGCCTTTAACCCCATACGGCATTAGGTTTCTCTCTGTGGAGAAACAAGTTGAAATCCCTCTCTATCTACTTATGCTCCTGGGCCTGCATGCCATATGGAGACGTAAAATGGCAGTGAGGCATGCCGACGTTGATGCCCGACCCGTACGCATGTATTTCATAGAATCTGTCTGCAGACTAAAATCTGTGTACGCCACTTTGGTTTGTTCGCCTGATTGGGTGTCAATTCTAGACGTACGTGAGACCTTGAAAGAATTTTAAATTTTACGACCGCGCATAAGTGATCTTCATGAAGTGAATTTAACAGTGTGATCCTTTTGTATTGTACATGTCCAAACCGGCAAAAAAAGAAAAAAAAATCTCTGCTGTGGCCGAGAGGTAAGCGTCGGTACTTCGCGTCGCGGCGTGAAAGTTGCGGGTTCAAATCGCGCTAGCAACTTTTTTTGCGTGTATTTTGCGCGTGACTCACTTTTTAAATGTGATCTGTTTTTACGAATCATCCACTTGCACTACTGCGCCTTATTCTATTTTTACTGTTTGTCCCGCCTGTTCAATTGAAACACCGGGAAGAAAAAAAAATAAAGATCAAGGCAAGTTAACGCGCTAATCCAATCGTTTCATAATGTTCATTAAACGAAAACCAAGGTAACAACATCGGTATGGCTTTCACACAAACGGAGCCGAAACGAGCATACTTTCCCCAGCAACTGCAATTTTATGTTTTTAAATATGCAACGCTCTTGCTACGACTCCTTTCAATAACAGGAAAAGCCTATTTAGTACTAATAAAAACTGCAGTTGTGACAATTAAAAAAAAAAAAAAAACTTCCACAAAATAAGCAAAAAGAAAAAAAGGCTAGCAGCTCTGGATGCATTGATTGAGCAAAATCCTACAGGCAAGGCAGCGAGTCAAACGTCTGAGAAAGTAGTAAAACCGAAATAAAAGAGATCATACTTTTACTTGAATGGAATGTGATAAAAGGTATATTTTTACTCTTTACTTTTTACTGTGGCAATCGTTTTGTAATATTAACACATTACTTATTGCATTTTAGTTAGAATAGCAGACGATCACAACCGAATTCAAAAATAAATCAGGCGTCGACATCGCAAACCATCTCTCTAACGCAAACACCTAAAAAGAATTTGGATCAACAAATGGAATTAATTAGAGCAGTTCGAAAACGGAGACGACAAATTCTAGAGGAATTCAGCAGCACAGTTACCTGGCGAATGAAGAGACGGGCATGGAAATATATTGTCAGCTTTCCGCGGCGTGTACGGCAGATGCAGAAGGCGTGGCGGAAATTGGTAAAGAAAGCCAGAGACATGTATGCGCTCTGCCGAGGCCATGAACAACGAACTGGTGAGTCAGAACTACCCGCCCAATGATTTTATAGAGCTCATAGGGCCTTGACTACATTCTTAGTGAGAGTGCAGTCAAATACAAAGAAAAAAAAAGAGAACGTTTCTGGCGCGATTTGAACCCGGGCCTTTCACGCCGCGACGTAAAGTACCGGCGCTTTAAAGGGCCCATGAAACGATTTTAACATCGATGGAACGTGCACCTTATTACCCCTTTTTGTTTACTTTAGCACAAGGACCATAAAACACGACCACTTCTCTCGAAATGTCGCGAATGCGCTGCGTAGCGGCAAAAACAAAAAGGAACTATTTCTTGACTTGACTTCACGTACGGCGGCCGTAGGAACTAACTTTGTGACGTCACGGCGGGTGCGGTTATTGAGATCGCTTTTGAACAAGTATATTCTCAGTTTAATTGTAACATTTAGAAATGATTTCGTTCCAACATAAACAAATGAATCGAAAGTTTTATATTCTTGTTCAGTACACGAATTTTTCGCAGCGCCGTCTATCCAGAGCAAGTCAAAGCATCCCCTCCCCGCTTCTCCGCTGCCTAGCAACGTTGGCTGGCTGCTACCGGACGAGCGGTGTGATCAACGCGATATGAAAACCACGTTTCGGCAGCTGCGTTGTTTGTTTTCTTTCTCGTGCGCCTGGTTCACCTGCCTGCAACTATACTCCGTTCCACCTTATGTTGTACCGCAGCGAAGGCTAGAAGCGCGAGCTCATAGCGTTGGCAGCTGCCCTTGGTGCACGAGAGCTTGTGCCGCTGAGGTGTGCCACACAGCAAGGAGCTCGCGCTTGTAGCCTTTCCTGCGGTACAACACAAGGTTAAACAGATAATAGGAAGTATTCACTGGTGGCCATAGCTGTGTGCGCGACTGCTGAGCGCGTGCTGATGGCTAGCTTCCAGGGTTCTTTTGCAGCGTTCATTTCACGCCGTCAAAACGGCCGGTCTTAGAAGCCTATTAATGGGGAGAGAGGGGAGAGTCTGCTCTCGCTGTATCAACGTCACAGTGCTAAGGAGAGGACAAGGCCGGAAGCCGCGTACCCCGCGGCGCGTCGTGCTCACGTGACCCGGGAAACATTGTATGAGTTGAGGGGCATCCCCAAACGGTATCTTATTTGGCCGCAAGTCCGAAAATCGTTTCATGGGTACTTTAATTAACCTCTCGACCACAGCAGAAAGCGGGAGCCGCCGGCGCTGGCGCCAGTATATAAATATAATGCCACCGCTTTTATCTCGCGTGTTTTTTTAATTTATTTTGGCTCATATTTAGCCTCCTTGGCCGTAACTTTACCTGCCGCTCCTACAGTATAAAAGGGCGGTCGATTGGACTCCAGTTGAAAGTCCCTGCAGTCAGTTTCTGCGAGCGAAATTAGGTTTTTGTGCTCGAAGCGATACGGATATCTCCGCCATTAGGCTGGGACGCTAGGTACTTCCTTGTCCCCATGGAGCTGGTCACGTGACAGAAAAATCCCTCTTGGCCGTAGCCGCAGCCGCGGCCGCAAGGTGAGCAAACCGGCCCTGGGAAAGTAAACAGTTTATACCGGGTGTTTTTTTTTAAGCTTAACAGAATTTTTAAAAGCAAACCATGAATGCTAGGTTAATGCGGTCTGCGCAGGTGAGTTATACGGCCAAGGGGACGTAGTATAGGGGGCTAATCGTAACGATCAGTCGGCTAATCAGTTAAAATGCGTTAATTAACTTTTTCATTAATAAAAATAGACATATAGTTTCAATTAAAAACTTTGCTAAGCGTCATCGAAAACCACTAAATCAGTAAATTTCAGAAAGACTTTGAACGCGTGAGAAGCGTAGTAGTGCACTAAAGTTACCACTCGTGGAGCAGGTACAAGGCTGGGGCTAGATAAGAGACGAAAAAATCGCACGGGCGCCTTATCGCAACCTCTAGCTTTGTACCTGCTCCACGAGCGGTAACTTTAGTTTACTACTACGCTTCTCACGCGCTCAAAGTCTTTCTGAAAATTACTGATTTAGTGGTTTTCAATGACGGTGAGCAAGTTTCTAATTGGAACTATATGTCTATTTTCTTTATTTAAAAAGTTCATTAACAAATTTTAACTAATTAGCCAACTGATCGTTACGACTAGCCTCCTGCATTATTTCCCCCTGGCCGTATAACTCACCTGCGCAAATCGCATATTTCTAGCTTTCATGGTGTTTTAAAAAAAATTCTGTTGAGCTTAAAAAAAACACCCTGTATATAGTAAACGAAGATGGAGAGTGTTCTTTTTTTATATCTGGGATTAAAAGTCGAAATAATTAACAATAAATGTATTTCTATATACATATTTACATGATTTATATACACTAAATCTTAGTTTCCTCAGATATTTACCTAAATTATTCTTTAATTTATTTTTAATTTTGAGAAGCAAAACAATAAAGACCAAACAGGAGGCTTTCTGGTGTTTAGCCTCGTTTGATTAGACCAAGCTGCTAATATGAGTATAGAGTGGAAATGATGTTAAAATATAATAATTATATCATATTACCCCTTCCCACATCTTTATTTTTGCTAATTGCCTTAGTTGGTAAATACGTTCTTAAATTTTTCACTTAACTGAGATGTGATCCGTGATGAAGGTGAAGAAGAGGTCTTTTTTTGAATATCGAATGTACCGTACAATTATGTTCTCTTTTTGTTGTTGACGTTATTTATGAAGGAAGGAAACGTATGATGTACTAAACGGTCTGTTTTTTTACTCTTTAAGAAAAAGCATAAGTGTGTGTTTTTTTTCACCATGGCAGGATTTTAATCAATTGCTTACTTGTCAAGATTTCATTTTTGGTTGCCTCCCTGGATTGTTGTTTTTGGAACAATTTTCATACTTGTAGTTTTTCCCCTTTTTTCTTCTTTTCTGGGGGAAGATATTGACATGTGTTGTAGATACCAAGCAACTCTTCCCAGTGATTGTTGGTGTACATCTGGTCGTACGTTGCAAGGTTTTAGAGTTGAAGCTAATGTGGAAGCCCGGAGCTTTGGAACCAGTCCCTAGCTCCCCTGGCCATAAAAGTGGGATCTTTGTTGAATGTGGCGTTGCGCCTCTTCCTTACGCGACTAACCTGATAGGACGCCCAAAGTTTCACAAATGTACTGTGAACAAGAGTAAATTTGTGAAAACACAGTAATATCCCTGAAGTACCATCGCAAGTAGGCAACGGTGTAGGCCAGCGCACAGCTCCAACGTGACGCCGCTATGGCGTAGCTACTGTCGACAGTGCGCACGCGGATATCCTTCACCTCACGCGAATCTGGTTTCTGCGCACGAGCAGTGCCCATCACCCGGTTGTGGGCAAAGCTGCCTTGTTTTTGTAGGCGGCGCATTGGCGTACACTTACCAACCGTGTCCAAGAGGACATCATCGTTGCAGAAAAAGAACACGACTCCTATCGAAATCAAGGCCGACACGTGGACGAAAAGATCAAATATGTAATTTCAGAGCCAGTAGTCGACGATCGACATCCCCGTCATGATTTGCAGGGCCTCGGCGTGACACGTTCTTTCCGTGATGGGAAAAAGTACGAAAGTGGCAACAACGAAGGCGGTTGCCAGGGGAAGAAAAGCGACGCGCAGCAGCGTCGTCAGCAACACGTTAATCATGTGCCGTGTTTGCAGTTCTTGGATCTCGTCGGGTGCGTTTATGGTCGATCGTTCGACGCGAGCAAGGACGGCGGTGGTGGTAATACGAGCTCTGCAGGGTCTCCGGAGAGCATACGAATCATCGCCGTGGACACCAGACCGAGCGCCATCTCCCGGCTCAGCACGGCGGGGGGGTTGTACCAGTTTGCCAGTCGGCATTCGCGCAGATTACGACCAATGAAAATGCCGTTGTATTGAAAAGTTGTTTATCTCAACAAAAGTGGCGTTTACAATTATTCATAGAGGTGGTAAAGTTGAAAACTGAATGTACGTACATTAATCTATTTCTTACCTCAAAATTTAGGATTCGATGATGAAACATTTCAACAGCAACCTCCCCGCAAATTAAAGGTGTCCCGCTGAAGGCTCCAGACGACGCCAAGGCATGGTATTCATCACGAAAACTTCGCGACTCTAGCTCGTCTACCACGTCTGGTCCTGAGTAGATCTATGTCTATATGAAATGGAATACAACGTGACGCTTGTATTTTGCGTTTTTGTAAACTCATTCACCCTTCAAGATCAAGAAAACGTATTTGATTACATGTTTTTCTAGCCATATAAACCTTTCCATATAAATATAAACAAAATAAATAGGTTTGTTAAGTTCCTTAGAGTTTCAATTCATACGAATTTTTTACACCGCACTAATATATTGACTTATAACCGTGCACATTATGATACAATTTAATGAAATTCATGTCCTCGTTTGTTTTAAACGAAAGCCTCAACTGAATAGTTTAATTTAAATTGAATAGTTTAAGTGTGAAATCAAACGAGTTTAACTTTAAAATCTCCAAAATAAACGTTTTTATTCAAATTGGGGAATTGAAGTCTACAGATGTTATAATTTGCGGAAAATGCATATAGCACGTTTAAAGCGTTCCTGTAATTTTGTTTTATGTTTGACAAATAATTTATTGCTCATAATACTTAGTCAGCACTACAGGTCAAGAACAATTACCACTTTTAATCACTCATCGAAGGAAAACTAACAGGCATTGATGAGCGCTTGGAAACGACACGCTAATTCCGCAATTTATCTAAAACAACCTCTACTTCTGTTATTCCAGGCGTCACGGAATTTAAGCTGATATTTCTAAAGAAAGGAAAAAGTACAATGCAGACATTAGGGCAAAAATTATAGAAGATGTATATTTAAAGGAACCCTAAAAAATATCGACTTAAAGGATCACCTTCGAATTGTGTTCATCGTTACCTTAACCTCAGTCTACTCCTGAATTCCGTATTTTTCAAAACATATTTGCACGTACTGCGATCTTCTGAAGGCATCTCCCAGTAAATAGGACCGTGCGTAAGAGAGGTTTCGCTACGACACTTTGAAAAGCTTGTCACCTGCGTTTACCAGAGTTTTCATTGTGGCACCCTCGCTTTCCAAGACGGGTCTGCATCCTCGAGAGAAGAACGATTCGGTCTCACTGTCGTACTGGGCGAAGGCTGCGGGGGAAGGATAATGGTGGAGGAGGGACAATGGCAGGATTCTAGTCTTCGTGCTTCGATCCGGAAGAAGAGTGATGACAGAATCTTCGAGTGCGAACATGGCCCAAACCAGAAAGCACGGAATAAGCCACGCCGAGATGGGCGGCAAGATGGCCCTAATTAAGTACAGGAAGCGCTTCACGAGTAGCGCCCACACTCGAACCGGGCCTACTGGACGTTCTCCGTGAGTGGTGCCAGCTTGCTCTGTGCTGACACCTGTCAAGGGAAAAATAGAAATATTAGCTAGTATAAATTATAGTACTATAGCTTCAAAGTCATTTTTCTTTTAGTTTTCATCGGTGCATATTACATTCAACTGTATGATTTATATCATTTAGTTTTTGTTATTAGCATGACCTTACGCGCGGGAAGTTTCCACGGGGAATATAATTCTTGTTCGATTCGTTGACGACAATATTGAAACTTTTGAATGCACCTTCACCGCGCATACCATACAGTTCTATAAACGCACCTTATACAGAGGTTCTCCATATATAGCAACTTTTGTTTCGTTGAAAACAGCAGTTTACAGACCAAAAAACACAGAAAAGACATATCATCCAGCTCGCCAGTGAAAAGCCTGAATTGACAAAAGTGTGGCAATCCCAGAGGCCAGCTTGGGCCAAAACGTGTTTTCCATAAAGGCGATAGATACATCAAAGTACATTTCTTCAGCCCCCAAAACCACAACAAAGCCAATTCCGGGTTCTTTCTGGATAGCCAGATATTGACAAAGTTCCAGACATGAGCTCAAGATGCCGCGGACAACCGAACAATCAGCAGTGAGGACTAATTGTAGGGACAGAACGAGCGGGTTGGTAGGGATAATTAAACATGAGGAAGAAAACGAGAAGGGACGGACAAACACAAACTTCCAACTGGCAACAACATTTATTGACCCGAAGTCTGCATATATAGGTGAAGGAGGAGGAGGGTGAAGAGCCCCACACTGAAAAGGGGAAAGCGGTGGGAGAGGGTGTGGAGGCAAGGGAGAAGGACGATCCCGTGATGTGACATCTAATCGCTTGGAGCCGCGGAAACGAGGGACGTCAGCTCAGGCCCCAGGAAGTTTATCTCCCTCCTGGATAAGCCTATGGAAGGGAGACCCGAAGTTGTTTTGACTGTGGTGCATGGCGAAGGCCTCCATGATCTCCCGTCCGTATCTTGAGGCGTGACCTCCAATCCTGGTGGTCGAAGGAAGGTCGGCCCGAACAGGGTTCGCTGCACTCGGAGGTGTGTCTGGCAATCGGGTGGTAGCTAATCTCTGACGTGTCGGAGGCTGCTTTCTTGATCTCGTTTGCATGTTCCCTCACCCGATCGTTTTAGGCATCGGCCCGTCTGTCCAATGTATTTAGCACCGCAGACATGGGAATCGAATACACGCACTCTTTGCAGCAGGTTACATAATTGGTCTGGTGCTTTTTCTGGCAAGCGGGCGCTCGACCTGGGTTGTTGACTTTCCTACAAATAGAAGCTAATTTGAACTTGCACGAAAATACTACGTTGGTGTTGAAGCCGAGCGCAATAGATTTCAGGCGATGTGAGGTGTTGTGTATGTAGGGGATGCATGCGAAGCGTGATCTAGGAGGGAGGGGTTTGGACTTGTGCCCCGCGACAAGTCTTTTGATAGTATGCTCGATCAAGTCCTTTGGGTAACCTGCCTTGAGAAGGCGGCCCATTCTGATTGGACAGACTAGTCTCGGAAAGGTGATGACACGACTTGGATTTGGCAGCAGCAATAAGGTTTCGGACAATACCAGTTTTTACGTTTTTGAGTGCGAGCTGCTGAACGGCAGAAACAGGCTTCGCAGACCTCTGCTGATTGGACCAACAGTTGGAAGTTTGTGTTTGTCCGTCCCTTCTCGTTTTCTTCCTCATGTTTAATGAGGACTAATTCTTGCGCTTGTTTGAAAATGCATGACAAAATACCCACCCTCTGGTCAAAGAATGTGAACTTTTGTTACTCCTTGTCTTATTTTGAATTTCAGTGCCCTATTTCCAGACAAAGATCAAATTTTTGCTCTACATATCTCTGATAGCTAGGAAAGCTTTGGCTTTTAATTTACATCAATCGTATGGCCAACGACATAGGCATACATTTAACGTCTTTTGGAAACAAAACAGCGAAGAGTGAGACATTCACTGAACCTCCTCAGCAGTAGAACCTATACTGAGCTCAGAAGTGACTAAATGCCTTTCACAAAATTCAAAGTAATTCCTGGCCGACATCCTCCAACTCTAAATAAAGACAAAACGTTCCCCTCATTTCTTACTTTAACTTCTCTCGTTGACTAACGTAGGTCTGCGTATGACTCATGTCGTTAGGAGGGGCTAGATATACGTGACATGCTGGAAAAATTTGTTATGGTAGCATGTGATTAAAAATAATTCACAGTATAATCTGATTTTAGTTTTTTGCTCAATACCAAGAAAATTAATTTCTCCGTTTGTACCTCAGATTATAATTTCCGCCAATGCAGCTATTACTCGTAAGAGCTACTCGAGAGTACCCGAACTTTTAGTAGTGTTTACGATTTTAAGTATAGGTCAGTAAAATCGCGCATTCCTTAATGTTTCGAGATGCATTGTAGTTTTTGGATCTGAGGTACTTTAGAGTCCATCTCTTTATGGGTCGGGTATAATTAAGTAATAGAATTGCAAAACGTTCGCAAAAAAATGTTTCATATTTAAAAAAAATAAAAAATAAATAAAGAACGGTTGTGCTTTGGGTTATCGGATGGGAAATCCTTTAGTTTTCTATTAGTTTAATGTCTTTGAGGTCTATGTCTCGAACTACCCCAAACGACAGATAAATATTTATTTTTTTTATAGTAAGAAAAGGTTTGTTACATTTTTACCTTTTCACTCAGGCTGATGTTAGCTGTATATTTTGACGAACGAGTGAAGCCTGGTTCACATTGCTCAATTTTACTGAAAACTTTTGCAGTTGCGACGTCGCTCATGTGGCGAAAATGCCTGGGTGAAGCTGCTATACTCGACGTCCGCAGCTGCGAACTAACATGCAAAATTGCACCGTGTGAATCGATCTTTATTTGATGCTTTTTTTAACGACGTCTTTAACAACGTGCTATTTTTTAGCATAACACATGCAAAACAAATTCACCGTGTGGCCAAGTTTGGCAGTAACAAAAGCTGTAATCGCTAGCGGCAGGCCTGCTTTGCTAGTTCCTCTTTAATCACGCTGTTCCTTACGAGGAGGTGTCATGACGTTGGTCTGTCACTGCATTGCTCTTTCACGATTGATTCTGAAACAATATTAAAAATAAAGGCCCAAGCAGTTCAACGTTTCCACGGTCAACAAACGGCTGTATCTGAGTTATTCGTTCAAAGAAACATTTTAGAAAAAAAGAAACAAATTACGAGACTATTTATGTTTACATTTGCCTCAAGTCACTTTACATCTGCGTCGAAACTACATCAAGTCCAAATCCACACTAACATTTGAAACATAATGTCAGCTTTGTCTTAAAGCATACATAGGTTTACACATTTTTAGATGCGGAGCATCTCTTGCTCGGGTCTATGTCCCACGGCGTCGGCGTTGTAGTCGGCACTAGAACTACGCACGCGCAACTCTCCTCCTTCCCTCTCTCCAACAGCTGCGCGTTACTCTCTCCGCTCTCTCTCTCTCTACCAGCTGCGTGCACTGCGCGTGCGTTCGCTTCTCCTCACACCGCGCGCGCACGCGCAACTCTCCTCCTCTAGTCTCCTCTCCTTCAAGTGTGAAAAAAAAAATAAACGGCGAGCGGCGAGCGTTCCAAGTTTCTCTGCCGCGAGCCGCGACGAAGGCTCGCGTAGGGGGTAACGCTAGGGCAGTCGGTGGCGCCATATCTCGACGTCAGCACGCAACTGACTCTTTCCTCGGAACCAACACGATGCTCCGCATCACCCCATGCTTCCCCTCGGGAAGATGGTGTAATTTTTTTTCCTGGCGGTTTCACAACAAAGTGACATTTTTCAATATCGTGAGCTATAAGGTCAATTTGCACGGCAGATAACTTTTTATGACCGAAGTATATCAGGTATTTATTCAAGCTTATGTACGCGGAAAGTGTGTAGTTGACAAAATATTGTTTCATTCAAAGCTACATATTTGTTTGAGGTGACCTTTTCACAATCGTATAATCAAAGCTGGTAAGCGATAAAGGTTGCCTTAGTGCTCTGTCTTCATATTTTAAAAAGAGGACTTCGATAACTTTTTTTTTCTCAGTGACAAACAATAAACAATTTTAATCAATATAAAATACTTCAGCGGTAAGATGAAATCAAAACAAAGACATTTACAATGCTTTGGGTGCAAAAATTGTACTGTCTAAACTTCAATATTTTGTCATGTAATTTTGCGTAGCCCAAGCTTACAAAATTAGCACATTTTTTGCATCAAGTAGCAACAGAAAAATACTCGCAATTAAAAGGATAGATTATGTTAACACTCACTTTATGCACATGTCTTCAGTCGTGGACACGGACACACCAATGGCACCAATTCCTAATTTTGCCCCATCATGCTCCAGAGAGGCGAACATGTCCTCGAAACCGGTGGAGTTCGTGACTTCGAGCGAAATGCTCACGTCGTTTTTCCTCCAGTCTCGGACTGCTGCATTGGAGGCTATCCTCCTGATGATGCTCATCACCTTCTGTAGATCGAAGTACTCTTCCTGCCGTTCTATAGTCACCTGGTAGCCAGCCCTTGAACGGAAAAAACAGGACATGTCAGGGCATTCAGGAGTGGAACGTGTAGCTTCAAATTTCATTGCCGATATTTTCATTGTGAAATTCAAGGCCGAGGGTTAAACTTAGGCGGAATTGCAATTTCTATGTATATATTACCCCATAGTCACTGACAGCATAAAGAATGCACGATTTGGTGTGTTCAGTACACCTTACTCTTGGTCCGCAGCCGATGAGGTAACGGGTTTAACCGATAAGTTTTGTGTTTTATAGAACGCCAAAGAATGAATCATATAGCAACAAACGTGAATATTATAGGCAACGTCGTAAATTATCAGTGACTGTGGTGATTACACATCAAGCTCTGACAAGGCGATACTGAATAAAGCAGGTAAAAAGAAGCGTAGCGTTGCCTTTCTTTCCTCCATTGAGATCCACTTTAACATGTAAACTTCAGTTATCAAAGATTGACGCAGATAGTGCCGGGAGCTGAGAAGGTGACATAATTGGTCATTTATAGGAAGAGTTGGTGCCAATAGACGACATGCCAGTGGGCCTGTATATATGATTCACTTCAATGGTTGCTGATTCGACGTTGCACAATTGTACTTAGTATGCTCTACCTTAGGAGTAGGACTGGCGTCGATTAAAAATTTAACCCAATTAATCGCGACCCTTTAATCGATATATTAATCGATTAATCGGTCTCTCTTCATTTTCATGCATAATAATATTGATTAAAAATACAAATTGCATCTATATTTTTTTTTCTGAATATATTTTAAACGACGCAGTAATTTTATTATGAATCAGCTTCATATACAGTGAGAACAATTAAAAACACTCACACTCTACATTATTACTTCAGCTCCATGAAGCAATAATGTTCGTTGATATTCTCCGAGAAGGGCGACCTCTTTTGATTGCGCACAGTAGTCTCTGCTGCGCTAAACGGACACTGGCGCGGCGTTGAAGTCGCTGGGACATGTGTACCTTCTGCACATGTCTGAAGTTACAAATCTCCCCCTTACAGTTTATTTTAAGTTAATACTTGACCTAAATGTTTCACTTCATATAGGTGTGCTCGTTCATGTCTGCATAGTGAAAGCATTTCATTTTATTTAATTTTGGTTCGTCCAAATTTTACCGATTAACCGGTTAAACAAATTAATCGCGATTAAAGCATTAATCGATTAATCGGTAGGTTAATCGATCAATTGCCCAGCCCTACTTAGGAGGATATAAGCTTTCACGTGTAGCCGTCAGCTTAAATATCCCACAGCTTCTCCATTTATATATCGAACATATAAGATGTAAGCCAGCCGTCTAATGTATGATAAGTCTCCTGCTACACAGACCGGTAGCATATTTTTATCTCAGGCGTAATATATAACAACATTTTATTGGCCTAAGGTTCACAAATAGTCCTTCAAATTTGGAACACGTATAGCCATGCCGCGGGTGCAGGTTTTCGAGACGGATAAAACTCCTCGTTAA
>JABSTQ010002288.1:0-45989 GCA_013358835.2 Ixodes persulcatus | reverse complement strand
TCAGTATTTTGGGCACATTTTGCTTTGTAGCTGTAAGTTCATCTATGATGACTATTAGTTCACTTGGAGCATGTAAAATACATTGGACGTGACAGACAACTGCACTTGAGCATCCATCATATGTCTGAGCTGTGCCTTAATTATTTTTTTTTAGTTGAAGTGTATGCCTCACTTGGCTCGATCAGTATCTACTTCTCGTACTGAATACCTTTTTACAGGGTTGCGTCGCCACTGAAGTGTTGTGCGCTTGCGGGCGTTTGGTGAGTGGCGTCACCAATCGCCATGAGCCCCGAGCCCAGCATGGGTTCAGACCCCCTGCATGCCTGGCTATGGTATGTGTCCCCGTGTCTGATCAAACTGGGGTCTTGGCAGTTGAGCCAACCCCTTGCTGGGTTGCCTTCAAGGGCCCCCAGGTTAGGCAACACACCACCCCAGCCCGCGCTCCTCACAGACAGAGGTCCTGCGTTGGCTCGCCCAGGACGATTCGGTCAGTTGCTTTGCTTCACCTCTCCTTTCTTCTGATTTTCTTCTCCATCCCTGTTTTCAACCTCTCATCTTTCAGATGTAACATAATTCTTTGAAAGGGAAGAGGAATTATATAGCCCGTGGATGTTAAAAACTACCAGGATGTGACATGATGATACCAAATACTTTGCTGTCAAAATATCTCACTTCATGAAAATCCAATGGCCTTGGCACGAATAGTCTTTGCGTGGTTAGAATGACTGGATGCGCAGCAGCCTCAGGGTTTTTCTCTTTGAATAGACTAATCTCACGAGCCATTTTCGTTAAGCCGCCGCTGCCGCAATGCATCAAAGCAACTTTAGTCTTTTTCCATGTGGGAGAACCCCGCTGGAGCTTTGCCCGTGACAAGACGACACGAGCCATCTCATGCGCTGCCGCCTGCCTCCTGTGAACTTAAGTTTTGGCGCCGTCACGCATGCATTAAACGCTTAGTGAGATCTGTCTATTGGGACAATTGATGGCAACAATAGATTACTGTTGGCATCTATGGTGGCGGACACCTGGAGCACTAGTTGGGACAGCTGTCTCTACTGTCTCGGCAAACCCGATATCTCGGTGTGCCCACGGCAGCCCCCTTTCTTGGTGCGGCATGACTACTGTACAGCATGAACGGTGTGATCCTCATGTATTCTCTCAGATGCGTGGTGTCTACACCAATAGAAGGGCGACATTTGGCACTGTGGGTGCACTGGCATAAATTAATGAAGACAAATGTATTTTTCCTTGTAGAGTATGTGGTGACATTGTCAACGGGCATGCTTGCAGCCAGGCTAGCAATGGCCATGGTGAGGTGACTCGCATCCCAAATGTCCCAAGATATTTCTGTCACATTTCAATCATTGCGTTTGATGTGCTTGCACGAATGGGACATTTACAATAAAATATAGCAGTCCATCCCAGATAGATATGAAACATATAATTTTAATGAATCTGTATATGCTTGTAGTTTAATTTCATTATCACTGCAGGGTCAGAAGATTAATTGACAACGAAATGTATTGGTTTATTTTTCCTGGTTTTGTAATTAATGGTTCCAGGTGCATAAACAAAAGACAGGCATAGTTGCATGTTATGACTCCAAACGTTTGAGTCTATACAGCATGAATGATTGTATTTTTGGTGGTGATCATACCAAAAATAGCATGTTGTTATTTCAGTGGTTGCTGCTCGTGAACTCGAGAGGCTGGAATTGGAGCTATTGCGACTTCAAGATGTAACGATATTTCAGCTGCTCGTCAGATAATGGCCAGGCGGTGGAATGGATCCTCAATCCTTTGGCGTGCTTGTTGGTTTAGAGTTGTGTTTGCCTTGCAATTTCAAAATGTTAAAAAAACAATTCGTGTGAAGCCAGCGTAAAACATCTCTGTTTGCTACATCTTTACAGGTTTGTCACCCTGTTTATTTTTTGTCCTTTTCTTTTATAGTGATTTAGAGCTGCTGTTTGCAACACCGGAGCCCACGGCCGAGCACAGCACCTCATGCGGCAAGCACCAGCAAAAAGACGCGAAAGAGTGTTCGCAGACAAGGCCCATCATGTAATCGATGCCACCAGCCCAACAGCCCACAAGACCACGTACTGTATGCAATAAACCAGTTGTCGTCGTTAACCTGTCTCGACTACGACACGCCGGCAGCGGTGGGATCCAGTGTTGCCCATGGAAAGAACAAAGGCTAAATAAAAATGATAGAAGACGAGTGAACATTGCAGTATGTGCTTTTGCTATTTGTGTTGCTATTTGTGTTGCAGCCACCGACAGCTTGTCAGCTACCCTTGAATAGACCCTTTTCAAAAGTGTGCGCCATCTATACTCTGTTCACTTTTAAGCTGAGACTACAGTGCCAGCGGGACCAATCAGCCACCTCCCTTTTTATCACCCAGTGATGCGACTGCTGCGCCATTTGTACCAAATATAACAGCTGCAGTCGTCGCTACTGGACCAGATCGTTAATATAGGCTAGTGCGGGTTTTCAGGACTTTCGATAATCGCCTCAAATAACATACTATTAGATTTGATTTCGCACCAAGCACTGACAGTACTCAAAAGTTTCGCAATAAGTCTCGTGGTCTTTTCTGTAGGGGTTAGTTAGCTTTGTTGAGTGCGCTTCTCACCGCATACTATTGTACTGCAGTGAAGCGAAAACTGTGAACTAGGCGTCGCGATGTTGCGTGTCTTGCTTCGCCGCAGCGCACCCTTGTGTTAAGGGGAAAGGTACTCCTCCAGAGCGAGACGCGGCGCAAGAAGGTATATATGGACTCTTTTGTAGGTTTATTTTGTATGCTTTGTTTTTGTCTGATTTAAGAATTGCAGTTTTGTTACAACCCGCCCCCCCCCCCTAGAACTTGAAGGACACATATATCTAAGTACTCAAAATGATTGTATTTTAACATTTGTTCAGTGGGATTACGTGCCTAAAATAATAATTCACGGCAGTTTGTGCTGTCCTTTATCAGCCGTCTTGTTACCGCGGCTGGTACTTCTACATGCAACTCAACAGCTGGAGTTTGTTCTCCTCCTAATATTTTCTGTCTCTTCCCCTCACATTTGCAGAGATATAAATGAAAATGAAGTGTGCGGTTATGCTTCAAAAGCTCTTTTTGCTTCTACAAAATAAACTTTTAACTTCTCCTATAGCTGCTACAAAATGACTACGACCAATCACATCACTGCTCTTATCACCTGTCCCCGCTCTTTGAGCGTGGTTATGGGCATGGACGGGAGCGTGATGACGTGGCGAAACAGAGACGTGTAACTGGTCTAACGAGGACGTAGCTTCCATCGCCGTCTCAGCTTAGAGGTGAACGAAGTATGGTAGCTGCAGCACCAATTATCGAAGTCCGCCATTTCCGGCACACTCTCTGGCCGATGTTGCTTGATGTTACAGAGATAATTGCCTCTTCTCAATAAACCTGATGCAAAATTGCTTGTTTGTCTGACAAGACAGAGAGTCGGTATTTTATTGTTAGCAAGCGTTGTCGGTACTGAAGCACGGTGGAGGCATTGGAAACAACCGTACGGGCAGTGTGCGATGGCGCGGCAGCTGTGTTTTTCACCTTCCGACCATGGAACGTGAACGAACAGTTTAAACAACTAACTGCAAGCTGTATGACGAAACTTTCAAAGGCCTATGCACACGCTGGCGACAACCCGCAGTGCGTAAGCTTTCACAGTGAAGGTGTAGGACTTGCTGCACCGCTTCGACGAGGTTGTTGCCAGCATGCAGAGGCCTCCTAGAGTTTCATCAGACAGTTGCGGTAGGTTGTTTAAACTGTTCATCCACATTTCATGGTCAGAAGGTGGAAAACACAGCTGTTGCTCTATTGCACACTGCCCGTACAGCTCTCTCCAATGCCTTCACCGTGCTTTGGCACCGACGGCGCTTGCCAAAATTAAAATGGCGACGCTCTCAGTGTTGTCAGATCACCAAGCAATTTTGCATAAGGTCTATTGAGCCTATTTGACTGGTTGCCATCTTTTTGTTTAACATTGCATATATCGAAAGCTTTTGGCACAGTGAATCATACCAGGGTGGATGGAAAAGTAACCGGAATGAATTTCTGAAAGGCGGGCCGTTTGTAATACCAGCTTCCTCAGCTAGCAGAGCTTAGCAGCACCCCTTACCAGTGAGTTTGTCGACTGGCATTGTCTGCTAGAAATTGTTTTCCCAAGCACTTCAAAATTGTCTTCTGTTTTTTTGTTTTTTTTTTTCGCAATGTTTGATATCAAGGAACAGCATGCGGCCGTGAAATTTTGCTTTAGAAACAACTGCCGGAAACTCTTGTAATGTTTCAGAGAGCTTACAAAGAAGATGCTAATAAGAAATCGCAAGTCTATGAGTGCTTTTCTCGCTTTAAGTGCAGTGAATCATTGACCGACGACCAACCTCGTTCAGGGCGACCCTCAACCTCCTCAACTGATGAAAGCGTCGAAAAATTTGGGCATTGTTCACTCCGAGTTTGTTCTTGTTGGTGAATCATTTCATCAGGTGTTTTACCTGGGAATTTTGCGACACTTGCGAAACTCAGGAAGGCAGAAATACCCCGATGTGAGGGAAAGGGGGAATGATAGTCCCATCACAACAATGCCCCAGCACACACTGCCCTGTCAGTGCAACAATTTTTTAGCAAATATGGCATGGCACCGCTTCTCCACCTCCCGTATTCTTAGGACCTCGCTCGCCCCGTATGCTTTTTTCTGTTCGCTCGTATGAAAAGTCTTGAAAGGAAATCGTTTTGTGAATGTGTAAGGTCCTTCAAGTCAGACATTGCAAAAAACGAAAAATGATTTTGAAGCGCTTGGGGAAAAATTCACAACATGCCGCTAGATCCTTAGCAGACGACACCGGTCGGCAAACAGACTCGGGAAGGATGCCGCTCAGAGCTGCTAGAGGCGGATGCTGGTACTACGAACGCCTGGCCTCCTGAAGTTCATTCCAGTTACTTTTGGGTACCCCCTCATATTTTTTTCATTGTTGAAACTTTGGTTCTATGGCCCAGTATCTTGCTTGGTGCAAATCATATCCCTTTTCGTGTTATACATATTTTCCAATATTTTTTTTTCGAATGGTGAAATGACTGTGGTGTTGCATATTCTGATTTTTTTAATGTTTGTAATGCATACATAACATTGTTTTTTTTTGTTAAATGTTTCCTGTTTTAATGTACGTTTATTGGTTTGTTTCATATTCAAAGGTTCCAGCCAATAAGAATGGTGCAAAATTGTTTCTGGCTTCAGAAAGTACCATTACTATAATTATTATAGTTTGATAGACCAGTGCTGGAAAAAGACTTCTGTTCAGATTTACATTTGAACAATGACTCAGAAGTACCTACACGGTTGTTTTAAAATGTTTAATTATTTTTTAAAGGAAAATATTTTCAATATAAAATTGTATATCAGGTTTGGAAAATAAAAGAATACAAACAATTGCCACCTGAACACTTTGTCTCCATTATAGCCACTTTATATATACATTAGGGCATTACAACCAAAACTATAGTGTTATATATATATATATATATATATATATATATACACAGTATAGTTTTGGTTCTAATGCCCTAATGTTTTAAGCTTAACACATTGTTTATATGAAGTGTCCCCATGCTTGGGAAGTGCCAACCTTTTGTTGTCATCACAAAAATAAGAAAAATAAGACTTAAAATAATTTCATAAAGGTGTATATGTTCTTCAAATGAAGCACATATAAAAAAAATCTCGGCTATGCTACTTTTTGTTTTATATATAATTGTACCCCAATATATTTTTTACATAGGTTTAATTTGGGGTTTTTAAGTGGAGCGAGTAGGGCGACTCATCGGTCACTCGACCGACGCGGGAAAGCACGCCGCCAGCGTTTGCCCGCTATAATTAAGGGAGAAAAGAAAGAATTGAACACCACAAGACTACGAATTATGTTACCTTTAGCCGATTACTGTCCAGGAATGCAGATATTGTTGTAACTTTTGCTGCTATTGCACGCGGAACGAGCATGAGGCAACATGGCTTGGCTTGAGTAAGCTTATCACTGCGTGAATCTGAAACCAAAACTGATCGGGAGCATGCCGTTTGGTGTTATACTTTAGCCGATTCCTTTCACATCATGTTGTCCTTCAAAGCGCTAGATTAAGAGAGTTGTCTAGCCTGCCAATTTAAATACATAGACCACTTGTATACCAATAATACTTGCAAACACTTTTTTTATTCATCTAGTAAACAGTGGCAGTCACTTGCCTAATCCTTGTCAGAATGTGGTAGGGCATATATACGAATCGGGTTGGCTGGTTGGAGTAGAGAGTCGCGGAGGTGTTGGGTTGGAGTTGTTTGTGCCTTGTTGTACTGCTTACATGTATGCGCCTGTGATAGTGCCCGGTATCTTGGTGTTGTGTGTGCTGTTGTATCAGTAGTTGTATCTGTAGTAGGTACTTGAATAATATAAGTTCGTGGATGAGTATTTTTTATTGCCATCTAGAGGTTACTACTACACTTCGTAGGTGGCGCAAGCTGCCGCTTGATTCAATAAGCTAAGTGTCGAGCAGTCCTGTAGCTATTGATTTACAAACAGCTGGCCTGTGGTCTACAGGCCTTCCTACGGCCCTGCTTCTCAGTTCGATAACAATCGTAATAATTGTGCCACTCAGCCACCTAAATGCTCGTTTTGTGTCGAAGAGCTGCGAAGTGCAGGCACACACGCGCACGAATGGATAACCACGCCGGTAAAGGTAAACCCAAACTAGAAAAGAAAAACAAATTGCGGTAGCGTTGGTGCGAGTTGAACGTCTCTCGTCGGTGTCGAAGAAAGCGCCCAGCGATTCATCGCCGCATACGACAAGCATATGTTGTGTTCAATAAAGTCAGCATGCCCATTCCTCATGTAACGATTTCTCTTTTGAGCCTTCTCCGTCGGTGGTAAAAATGGTCAATCTAGCGAGATGCCGTCGGAAACGATCGCAGCGATTCCGGCACACACATTGCCGTCCTTACAGGATATAGGTACGGTACTGGTGTCTGGGGACGGATGTTTGGTGTGTCTGAAGGCGCTTGGAATACGTCGACTAGGCGTATGCGCTCTATTCTCTCACTCGGCCGATAAGCCATGCTCTACGCTAGGCCTTACCGGGGAATTCGAGCCTCGCTAACCGGCCGCCATCTTGCTTTAGGGGGTTGTCAAATTTGATTTCCTGCTTTTTGACTACGTGTGGGTTCTTCATTTTTACCGTGGGGGTCGCTATATTTGGGACAACTTTTTACCACCTCAAAGGTAGTCACATATAACAACCGTTTTTCTTAGAGTGTGGAGAATTAAGACCTCCTTATTCTGTGTCGTGTTTGTCCTACTTGTCCCCACTCTCCAGTGTTAAAATGTCTCTGCTGAGTTGCCTTCTTGAAGCTTCTTGCAAGAAAACTTTGACAAAGAACTGGAAACCTGTTCAGTATAGCAAACCCAGCCACACAAAATGTCAAATTCTGGAAATTCAACTTCGGATGGCCACATATTCAGGAAGCCTATTGTCAGATACAATTAAGAATGCGCCAAATGAGCACTACTACTTACCAGCCACGGCATTCATTCGCTCCGCAGACCAACCAGCAAAGGCCGTAGCCATGACGAGTTAGGGGACATGTAGGTTTGTGGAACACAAAGACGGGGGGTGCGCACTCAAGTGGGGGGGTCTTTTCAAATAAAGGTGTTATTTTCTATCCAGCATGTCTTATATTTCTCCAGGGTGGGCAGCCTCCATCGATGCCAAAAGACGGCAGCGGGACGTCGACTTTACAGAGGTCCATTTCCGCATTGCGGGGAACACTGGCTGGCAGTAATGAGGATGTGGATGGAGAAGCTACTGGCCCATCCTTAAGATGCATATCTGACTACATTGGGTTACCGGGTTTCGGTGGTGAAGGTGAAAGTTCAATTCACTTATTCAACTCACCAGACAAGGCTACGATGACGATCACCACGAGAGCTAAACAGACCAGGAAGATGCCGCAACAGGCTAGAAGCTTCGCATTGGTCCTGTGGCAAAGAAAAGCGTGCCCGAGTCATGGACACAGGAAAGATAGAGTGCAACACCTACTGTACAATAGGGGAATAAATCTCACGTCACTAGTTTGGTTCGTACTAAATACATGTAGCTTGCAAGTGTTGCCATTCCTTGGTACTGACGGTTATTTCTACATACAGTTTTTTTTTAACTGTAACTTTTGTGGTGTGAAGCTATCACGGCGAACCGAACGCTCGCGGCGCATGCAATACCGGCATGGCTGCGAATGACATCACATGCAATCTATGTATCCGCTGGGTCAGAAGACAGATCCGTGACGATCGCGTGGGTGATCGTCGCAGCGCTGACCCCCGGCACTGGAGGTAAAAAATTCACGGCTACTGCATGCCTCGCTGTTGAAGTGCAGGTGTTCGGTGTGTGCGGTTGAGAGTGGAGGAGAGAGAGTAGCCCGCGATCGCAGATTCAGCAGCTTGGTTCCTTGGCTAGGGCGGTGTTATGATTTTTGTACGTTGCGCAAATACCATTTAGAATAAATTACTGACATAGAAAAAATCTAAAGGGTGCAGGCGAGCTGGTGAATATTAACCATATTGAATTAACCTGAGACTGGGGTAGAGAAGAAACATCAAAACGTAGAAGGGACAAAATAGACAGGACGATGTCTCAAACTCAGCTAACTCGTTTATTTCGTCCACCTCCTTATAAAGCCTCAATCTCAAGGCCAACTCTACCAACACAAAAGGACGAAGTATACAGAGTTCAAGCGACACAGTCTCCATCACACAATGCAAGAAATTTGACAACCTTACAGGTCGACGCGATAAGGCAACATTCATCTACCTTTTCTTCAAGTTTGAAGGTGGATGAACGTTGCCTTATCGCGTCGACCTGTAAGGTTGTCAAAGTTCTTACATTGTCCATGTGGATTTAACCTGAGACTGGGGTAGAGAAGAAACATCAAAACGTAGAAGGGACAGAAAAATAGACAGGACGACGTCTTTTTGAGACGTCGTCCTGTCTATTTTTCTGTCCCTTCTACGTTTTGATGTTTCTTCTCTACCCCAGTCTCAGGTTAAATCAACATGGTTAATATTCACCAGCTCGCCTGCACCCTTACGATTTTTTCTTACATTGTGTTCCGGGTTCTGTTTCTACAAAAGTAACATGGCGGTATAGAGAGGTATTTCCTGGACGCCATATTTGAGGGCTATGTTTAAAGCGCATGCTTAGAACGAGCTCGCATAAATAGCCTGCTGACACCGGCAATCTTGATGGTGTGGAATGTATATTCCAAAAAAACTATGGAAGCTCGCCGTCAGCACGCGCTCAACAGTCGCGCACAGAGCTATGGCCGCAAGTGAATACTCCCTATACACTTTTTTCACAAGGGCGCAGCCATCTTGAATGTCGTCACGTCACTTCTGGTATGCGTTAAAACATGGTTTTGGTTTTCCCACGCAGCTGGAAGGTCTTGATGAAAAACTCGAGGTACACCTAAGCACTTCTTATGAGCTGTGAATACTAAAGCATGCAAGCCGCTCGTCCGCTCCCTTTTACAGCGGAGCGGTTAATGGCTAGTTTCCCCAGGATCGTGTCCCTCGCAATGAAATGTCGACAGAACACTCTGGACTGCTACCGCCATCTATGAGCGACGGTGATAAGCCACGTGTCTGGTTGCCGCCGTCACTCATAGATGGCGGCAGTCTTTCCACTCTGGCTTGCCGACTTGCGGTCGGCCATCACTTTCCATTGCACAGCTACAGGTACAGCTCCGCTGGTGTTCCTTCTTCACCAGAGTGGAAACGCTGAAAGTTTTTCTTCTGCTGTGTACTTTTCGTCGCCGGTCAGCGCGAGTGCTCCCCTGGGCACGCTGACCTTGGACGCTCCGTGTTAACGGCGCGCTGATGGACAAGCAGCACGATGGGGTGAGTGGTCGTGGAAACTGACTTGCGCAGCGGCCAATGGGAGCCTCGCCGACGCGCGTCAGCCAATGAAACCGAAGGCGAAATCCATCAGCTTTACTTCGCTCCTATTGGGATCGCGGAAACTATGTGCCGTTTTTGCGCTTCAAACTGATGACGTCAGCTCGCTCTATGGGACAGTTAATACTTTCGCGTTAAAATGTGTTATTGTCACATATTCTTGTTTTGCCACACCTATACTTTCTCGCGTATTCCAGGTTGAAATATTTGAGTACGCTTTCTTCCCGCATACCAATACGGAACCCACGTGACAGAGAACGAAAGGAAACAAAAAACGTCTATAAGGTGTATTCACTGGACGCCATATTTGAGGGTGCTGTTTAGAGCGCATGCTCAGAACTCACAATAATAGGCTGCTAAGACCGGCAATCTTGATGGTGCAGAATGCACGTTGCAAAAGAACTGTGGAAGCTCTACGTCAGCACGCGCTCAGCAGTCGCGCACACAGTTATGGCCGCCAGTGATTTGGCCCCATTGGCGAAGTGCACAATCGAATGCGTCTCTGTGGTCGGTCTGCCACGATTGGCTGAATTCTGACTATGACGTCAGCAAAGGATTCCTCATCGAAGGGAATAAGAGGAAAGTAAGAACATTAATTTTGACGGGTTGGCAGTATTGCTTTGAGAGCGCAATGCTTTCAGGTTTCCACCATGCTAATAACAAACACCATCGAACTCGTTGTTCGCAAGGTAATGACGTCACGGGAGAGAACCATAGGAGGGCGCCACCAAAATATTTCGCCGCTAATACGGAGTGTTCATTAGCGGTATATATCTGTGTACACGGCTGCTGAGCGCGTGCTGACGGTGAGCTTCCGCAGTTCTTTTGCAACGTGCATTCCGCACCATCGAAAAAACAGGTTTAGTATGGGAGTTCTTTCTGAGCATGCGCTTGAAACCATACCTCGGCAAACTTACTCATTACGGCCCACACTCACCCTCACTCACCCTCATCTTCACAGGTGAGGTGAGGGTGAGTGAGTTTCTGAACCAGGAAAATTCATGAGTGTGAGGGTGAGTGAGGGCCGTGAGGACTGTGAGGACCGTGAGTGCTCGAGGGTCGTGAGGGCGGTGAGTGCGTGAGTGGTGTGAGGGCCATGAGTGCGTTGAGGACGGTGAGTGGCGTGAGGGCCATGAGTGCGTGAAGGGTGTGAGGGCGGTGAGTGCGTGAGGGGTGTGAGGGCCATGAGTGCGTGAGTGCCGTGAGGGCGGTGAGTGCGTGAGCGGTGTGAGGTCCGTGAAGGGCGTGAGGGTGGTGAGTGGCGTGAGGGCCATGAGTGCGTGGAGGGTGTAAGGGTGGTGAGTGGCGTGAGCGCTATGAATGCGTGAGGGCCGTGAGGGCGGTGAGTGCGTGAGGGGCGTGAGGGCCATGAGGGAGTGAGGGGCGTGAGGGCCGTGAGGGCGGTGAGGGCCGTGAGGGCGGTGAGGTCCATGAGGGCGGTGAGGGCCGTGAGGGTGGTGAGTGCGTGAGGGGCGTGAGGGCCATGAATGCGCGAGGGGCGTGAGGGACGTGAGGTTCAGTGAGGGAGAGTGAAGGGCTGAAGGTGAGTGTGACTGTGAGGATAAGAGTGAGTGAGGGGCTGAAGGTGAGTGTAGCTGTGAGGGTGAGGGTGAGTGAGGGGCTTAGGTGAGTGTGGCTGTGAGGGTGAGGGTGAGTGAGGGCGACCTAAAATGCCGACCTCTGCTTGAAACATCGCCATAAAATATGGTGTCCAGTGAATACCCCCTATTAGCAGCGGAATGTTTTGGTGGCGCCCTCCTATGGTTCTCTCTCGTCGCATCATTATCTTGCGAACAAGTTCGATGGAGTTTATAATTAGCACGGTGGAAGCTTGAAATCATTGCTCTCTCAAAGCAACACTAACACCGTCAAAATTCAAGTTCTTACATTTCTTTTATTTCCGTCGATGAGAAATCCTTTTCTGACATCATAATTAGCAGGCGGCCAATCGTGTCAGGCCGACCACAGCGACGCTTTTGATCGCGCAAGTTGCCAATACACCATTTCAATGTCTGGAAATCCAGGGTACGACGTGCGATCACCACTCCCCTGCAGGCGCATGTTCCCTCGCCTCGCAAAGCGAACACATCACGTGCCATACAGAGGAACGCTGAGAATGGCACCTACCAACATCCTTTTTTTATCCCATTTGGATATGTCTATGCTCTGTTTCATCATCTATTGCTATCAAAACGCTGTAGTGGTTTTCCCATTCGTTGCGTGAGCCAAGGAGAGTGCTGATTTTAGGCGTTTTCGACTCGGTCAGGAAGTTCTGAATTAGTTGAAAGGATTGCAGGAGTTGTGCAGCGACGGCGAAGAGCCAGTGCAGCCACCACGTTAAACTGGCGCTGTAATCGAGATCCGGAGCGGAAGAGCAGGATGTCGTCTGCACCTGCTGGCTCTTGTATCTTCACGCCACGCCGTATGCTGCGTTTCCTCGTGGTTTCGTGAGATTATTCGCTACATATTTTGTAATAAAATATATAAACGAAATATGTTTTATGAATATTTTGGTTCGCATACACTAAAAACGTTTTCAAATCAAAATGCAATCCTATTTGCATTTTCAACTGTTACCTTTCGCGTCGTATCTTTCCCATGAACATTCATATATTTTGACCATGAACGCCCCGATATGATTTAGATTGATTTGGCAATAGTAGATTAATTCCAAGTTTATAGAGCTTCGCACTTCAACGATGTAATGGCGGCATTATAATAAATTTGCGTGGGGCATTACTGGTGGCAGCGCGAGGTCGTGGTCTTCGAGGACGAAGGCCTGACGACAGCGTCCTTTGTCCAAAAACACTGACCGTCACTTTGATCTTATTAAGATCAAGCGTTTCTACTGATTCAAGAAATTTTCACCTGGAACTGCCAGACCAACGTCAATTCTCTGCGTTTTTCATCGGGTCTCCTTAGTGGGCGGCCACAGATAGCAATGGACAAAGCATGCCACATTGGGATCAGATATGCAGACACACGAATGTCAAAGTACCAAATCGCCGACCTTTGCGATGTATCGTAGTCGTAAGACTTCATCCCAAGGCTGCTTATATTTGTAGCTAAAAACACGTAGTGTTCTTTACAGCAACAGAAGGCAGCCTCGGCGGCTCCGGGGCGAGTGCGCCGGCCTACGGATCTCCAGATGGCGGGTTCGAATCCCGGCCAAGGTGCCCGCAGTCTGACGGAGGCTTATTGCGGAGAAGGTGCCGTGTAATTGAGCTTTCGGTTACACGTCAAAAGATCCCCAGCTATTCCGAATCAATCCTCAGTCCTCCACTGGGGCGTGCCAGATGCCCGTGATTAGTTTGGCACATAAATCTCCCAACTTTAACAGCAACATAAGAATAAGCGACGGATGTGGTAGCCTTACCATCCCCCTGAAATAGATGAAAACTGTTATCAGACATTCTGTTTAGTACTCCTGTTTTTCACATGGCGATTTCATCTTAATTGCGCATGTTTAAAATTGGTGCTTATCAAGGTATATTTTTGCCTAAATGTGGCACTCAGGGCAGCTAAACTTGTGCTAGGACTAAACTACGGAGTTCGGAGTTTTATCTTTGTAGGGAGGTTTCAATTTAAGGTTGAGAATCGCGAAGTTGGGCTCTGGTTCACTCGATAACGCAAATCGTGGCCCTCTCGAAGATTCAAGGCGAAGAGTGAGTGGTCTCGTTACATCTTTTGTGACATATAGAATACCCGGCCGATTCGCAGAAATCTTCAAAGGTTATTGGTTCCCAAAGTAAGCTCCGTATTTTTCCATCCTTTTTTCTCATTCGATTGAAAAAAAAAAACACCTGAATTTAGATTGTAAATGCCTTCAGTGGCGTCAGTAAAGTGTCTGCGCCTATACTCAAAAAAGGAAAAAAATCAAGTTCTGCGCATTGTTCGCGCGCTGCACCAAGTAGTGCTTACAATATTTAGTTGTCGGGGGAAGACATAATGCTCTTGGCATTTGAAACGTGCACGTCTTAATAAGCCAACATACAGCTAATTTAAAATGCACCTACAAATATCTCAACTCAACGAATAATAAGATAAATTAGTAATGCTTCGCGAGGAGCCGGACTCTTTTTTACTATCGTTCTTGAGTTGAATACTATTGATGGCTGTCGCCGTCACATAATTCATTCACCTCATCTGTCTATCCGTTGACGCTCCCTCGACGTCTAGGATTCCGAGTACTCCAACTTCACGCTATGTTGAAAATATATTTCGACACTAGACAGGGTACAGAACATATTATATCTCAATTGACGGGAAATAGGGGGCGCCCCCAACGTCTGTTTGACGCATTGTGATGTTGCGATATATGGCATGTAAGATTATCTAGGAATCTAAGACGAAGTTGACGTATATACATCATTTTGTAGATTCACGACGCAAAGAAGACCGCAGGAAAGCAAAGCTGAGTATTTGATGACCTCTCCTACTGCATTTGCTTCATGTTTTCAACGTTCTGGGCTCTTAATGATAAAAGGGAATTAATCGTACTGCTTTCAGGATAAACGAAGCGTTCGAGTCGGAACGAGGGTATATCGGACAAGTCCACAATTCCCCTCTCGGCGAGGCCTCCTGGGATTTTCCGGAAAGGTCTAGTTACAAGCACTGACATTTTCTGCCAACAAATATGTAACAGTTGATCTCGTCTTGGAAAGATTTCGCACTCTTTTAACACAAAACATAAAGATTTCACACTATTTTAAAGGTGCGCGGAAACAAAATGACGTGGCCGCGAGCACTCTACCTCTCGCTTCAAAATTCGACAGCAAGAAGCGCAAAACGTAACGCCTTTGTGACGTCAACTGCTGCTGCACGGCCAAACAGCCAAGGGTACTGTAGTTGCGAGCGTTGTCGCTTGGGGGCGTCAACGCGTGACAAGCTCGCATAACAGTAATATCTGAGGACCGGACGTCCTATGGCCTATATATAGGTACCCAGCAAAGGGGACACCTGCAAGCTGTATATATAAGGTATTCACTGCGTGCCATATTTGAGCCTGTTGTTCACAGCGTATACCCGGGGAGGAGGGAGTGGTATGATTGGTTTGGCAGGGGTCCTCGCAACCTTATATCAAGCTCCTACCTAACGTCTGCAATGAACGTAGATCCTGATGGTTTTGAATGCACGTTATGGAAGCACTGTTGAAATTAACATATAGGACGTAGTAGACTCGTTAGCGATCTTCGCCTAGTCACATCCAGGACTAAGAAGCTCCACGAGAGGGCCATAGCGCCGCAAACTGGCTCTGCTTCTCAGAGGCCGATGACGTGGCGGCATTCCAGTGGAGCTTCACAAACCGCCACCAGGCGCAATCTTAAAATATGTTCAGTCGTTTTTAAATTAATTTTCTTGACTTTTCTGACGGCAGCCCAGAAGCAATAGTCTAGTGTTTCTGGGCTGCCGCCACAACGTTGACCATACCTTAAACAAAAAATAAGAGCAAACATTTTGTTTCCGTACTCCTTTAACGCAGAATGTAAACAACTTTTGCCATACATTACTGACTACTTCCAAAAAATAGATTGCTTTATCCGAAGTAGTGATTTAGCTCGGGCGACTGGGCTGAATGCTGTGGAGCACTAATCATAGTCCCCTTACCAAAGGACGCCATTGTAGCACGCTAGAGAAACGCTAAACTTTGCATAAGCTTGGAGATCCTAGGGGCCTCTTAATTAGGCCAAATATGGTTATGCTCCAAGGCGTTAGTTAGTGCCAGAGCACTTTTCTTAGACGTTTACATTGCTCTTTTTTCTTTTTTGGCTCACCAATGTGTTAGATTCCAGCTAAATATAACACATGTGAATTGAAGAAAGAGCAGTAAAGCCTACTTCTGGCACTCGTGAATTTAGGCCTAAAATTGCCACACGAAAACTAAAAAAATTGAATTAAAGCCTAACTAGCACCTGTTTGGCCATTTTAGCCGAACGATGCCAGATTGCAGCTAAAATATACCAGCAGTGAAACCTAACTTTGGCACTTGTTTTGCAAATTGGGGCCCAGATACCCATAATTTGACCAAAGAAGGTCGTCCGGCTTTACCTTGAACTGCTAGGCTTTTTAAGGCCTTAATTCTTAGACAAAAAACAATTCTCGGCCCCCAATAACAGTACTACCTGATCGGACATCATCCCATTTAGCTGCGTACGCTCTAATCCACTAGCACAAAGCGCACCCCAATGTCTGTCCGTCTGATTCCTTTAAGCTAGGGTTAGTGAAAACAATCAAAGAAATTCTACCTCCTGCAGGTTCATTCTCTGATCCGGTAGATGCGTAACTCTCCGAAGACACTGCACAAAATTTCAATAAACAGGCGA
This sequence comes from Ixodes persulcatus, assembly GCA_013358835.2. NCBI lineage: Eukaryota > Metazoa > Arthropoda > Arachnida > Ixodida > Ixodidae > Ixodes > Ixodes persulcatus. Next base: position 29,655 of record JABSTQ010002288.1, on the reverse strand, counting down.
ACATTACTTCAAAAAAAGGAAAAAACAGGTAAAAAATAGTCCATGCGCGCGTCTGCATGAATGTGAGCTTGTGTTTGTGCACGCTCGGTTGAAGGAGGGAATGCACTTGGGGCTTAAAAAGGCAATTTTGTGCGTTCAAAAATTTTATTTTTTATTTTCCCAGCACATTATTTCTGTAGTCTCCCTGGCAAAAATGTTGTGAATCTGAATAAGAGACGCATTATACTATTAAGGAACTAAGGAATAAAGAATGAGAAAAAAGTTTAATAAAAAATTTGAAGTCAAAAACGTTAACTAAACCCTTCATTTCAATGTGTCCACGATATTGCATTATATATGTAAAAAGCGCTAAGAACTTGAAATATTTCAATATAGGGCTCTCGCTTTAGGTCATTTCATAAATGACCAATCAAAATGCCTCTATCCTAACATCCGGCTGTTCGTAGAAGACTGCCATATTTACAGAGAAATGAAATCTCTCGATGATCATTTATCTCTAAACAACTAACTTTACACTGATTGGCAGATGGCTTTCAGTGTTCACTAATCTATTTGCGAGCCAGTAACAAATAATATTCAATAATTTTTCTAACGGTTTTAATAATATGACATTTTCACACGCGAGCCAGCTTTAACAAATATTGAAATATTTAGGAATAATGATTACGAGAGACGTAAAATAGAATCTATGTAAATTATGCAAGATGAAAAGATGTTTTAGAAAATGATGTTCTTAAAAAACTACTGAAATTCGACACGTCGACGACGAAGCTCCTGGCCTATACCGGTTCCGTTAGGACTACACTAGCATGTGCCAACATAGTTTGGTTCCCTCGTACAAAGACTAGTGCAACAATTCCTCTCAATTAGAGAGGAATTATGCAATAAGGTTTATTTTCAATATAGCGTGTGGACTGATAAACCGACCTTCTCCAAAGAGTTTGTCTTTTAACCTTAGTTAACAGAACCAAACAACTATAAAATTGAAAATGGAAATCTGAAGACGCTGTGTATTCGAGTAAAAATACTTGAATCGTCTTCATTTGGCCCCCAGTTTTACGAATATCGAAATCGTTTTTCAATTTGGTGCACGGAGGCTGCAGAAACGCATTTTCAAAGCACCGCTGAAGCCCCTACTTCCCGGAGCGTTACTTCACAAAAGGAGTTTTCGGAATCTCCGCTCTCGCGCATCTTCAGCACGTCTTAGGTCTATGCACCCCCACACTTGCTGTTTTCTGAAATGTGAGAAAAAGACGTCATGACTGGTGTCATTGCGGGAGAATATGCTAGGTAAGCTTGCAACTGCACGCGCTGACCACACGAGCGACACGGCCGTCGAAGATTCTTTTATGACGTAACAACTGGCCGGAGGTTTTTCGGGTTTTCTCGCGTTTAGTAACCTCTTCGCGGAAAACGAACCTGGTATTCAAACTCGCGGGACAAAAATACTCTAGAATTCATCTCTAACTCGTTTTCTTCTTTCAAGAAACTCTTCAGCTTCTTTTTTAACTACCTTTACCTATACGTAATAACACCCTTAAAATTGACAAATCGAAATATTTTTTTTATTACCTAACGCAAGGCGAACCGAATGAACACCGTTAAACCTTACATGAATACTCCCATTGGCGATTGTTTCCGGTACTCACTTTTTCTCTAGCCATCAGGAAATAGGACCATTGACAGAGGAAAGAACAAACACAGGACACGAAAAAACTGTTGTTTTGTGCTCCGTCCTATGTGTTTGTTTTCGTGTGTTAATGAACCTTACCTACCGCTCGGTTTGTAATAAGTGAAACGAACTCGATTATAGAGCACCACCGTATTCTTAGAAACTTTGTATATTCACATTTTTGATTCGTGATACACACGTTTGCAAAAATCGCCCTCTGCACGCTGCCATCTTTGTCTGCTGGGCTGTGGAACGTCTTCTGAGCATGCGCTGTTGCTCTGATGTGGGGTACATCAGACGCTGCGCATGCGTCCACAGCTCAGTGACTACTCAGCATTTTTCGCCCAAGTGATAAGCGATGCAAAGGTCAATATGATTTAGGATAACTCGATTTTCTTATATTCGTCTCGTAAGTTCTGCACAGTCATGTATAACCTGGGTTCTTTTCTATTACTAAGCTTCTTTTCTTCTATATGTCTAGATAGCTTTCCTATTTATTTCACTTTTTTGTTATCTGATTTATACAACTTTTGCTCGCATAACCTGATGATGAGGTGTGAATTATGCATTTTAGTGTTCCTTTTTGTTTTGTTTTACTATTATTTTTCATTTTACAAACTGTTACCTGTCGTTTTACGAGCATGCTATGACGATGACGTGTGAACCATGATGTATCTATTTACTCCTCCTTCCAGCTAGACCTGTGGTTGCCAGTTTTTCGAAAAAAATAAATACATATACAAATTTTTATTTTTTCCTTTTCTTCGGCAAAAACTGAGAGCGTGGATTGAATCAACATAACTCGCTTAATTTGAGATCTCGTAGCACTAGGTGTGTCTACGCGAAAACTCGTCTTCTCTATGTCGGTATTTTGGAATGTATTGTGACTCAACCTACGAGTATCGCTGCATGTTCAAATTTATCAAAAAGGTCGGCGCGGACCGCGAAGACCGTGAAGGACTCAAATGCTTACCAAATGTTGACATTTCGGTTTCTGTTTCGTCTATTTAGAAAAAATCAAGGCATAGATAACTACCCAACACACATATGCCATTGTAAGCGTCACAAGTTATATCTAGCTTCCGAAAAACTTTTTCACGCAACAGGCGATATTCGTTTCTTACAATAAACGGTTTAAAGTAGTCCCAGAGATCCAACAGCGTGACATTCACAATAACCAGAACTCAAATAAGTCTTAGTACTTCTAATTGGTGAAAACTTGCACAGGTTTCTGGCTCTAACACTTGCTCACTACATCTATTTGCATTATATATTTTGATACCCAAGCATACATATCCCCTCCACTACTCGGGGATCATCGCATTTTATATAATAAAAATAAACATCGCTACGTTGTTGTTCAGGAGCGTTTGCACACAACCCTAAGGAAGTCCCCACTGGGTGGTGGAAGAACCATACGCACCTTCTCGTCACTATAGTTTGGTGCAACCTAAGATATACAGAAGAGGCTTCGACTACACTGAAGGAAGGAACAAAACTATAGCCCTCCTCAAGTAAAATACTGCTAAGTGGTGTAAAGTAATAAAATTGAGCGCTCAACTAATTGGTGAAGGTCAAGCATATTGTAAATGCAATCGCGCAGAACAAGCAAGGCTAAGGAGGAGAACAAACAACGCAGAAAGCTGTAAAATTATGTTCTGTTTTGTTCGTTCGTTTCCCTAGCCTTCGCTATTGTGCGCTGTTACACCTACGTCATGTCTGGTATTTCCAAGCAAATGCATGTTGTTATAGAAGCGCACGTTTCTCGGTGTCAGATTCTGCGGCGCTAGAAAAATTGTGCATTTATGTAGTAGCGCCATTTTTCTCCCTGGTTTAGAGGCGGAGCATCTCCTACAGATATGTTAAAAGGGATGTCACAAACTTTCATCGAGGCGGATTTTTGCGTCGAACCTCAAGGCTCGACTGGTTCGAAAAACCTTCGACGTTTTAACCAGGTTTTACAAGGTTGGACTTTGTGGACAGTGCGGCTAGACTTTGATTCACGCAAGTCTAGGTTTAGATAAAACGTTTGTACGGAATAGGTTGCTTTATTTTATGAATAGTTACAATGAACGTAACATATTTTTAATAACGTAAAAGTTAACATAACTTATTCTTGCTATCTTATAAACACCCCAACTGTCCTTACTAAAAGTCAAGGTTACTAAACACTCAGTCGGGAAGCTCACCCTTGAAACCCGGCAGCTGGCGTCCACCGAGACCGAACTTAATACTATAACAAGCCACCCTTTAACGACGAGTCAAAACATGTCAGTTCATTTACATAGCTACTGCTAAATCGCACTGCGAGATGGTGCCACCAGCCCTTGCGCGACTCGATCTAAACCAATACGTGCAGCCGAGTATAGTTCCCGCAGTAGCCGCTGCGGGAGGAATGGCGGCGTTGCGATCGCCTTTAGTTCGGTTCTCGAGTAACGCTGCTAAAAGTAGAATGTTTGACTTGATCACTTGCTCATCACCATCCAATCCAAAGTCAACTGAGCCAGCCAGTCGAGCATGCACATAACAGTCAAACCCTAATCGAACTTTCTCGAACTTTTAAAACGTCGAACCTGGTGGAACTCAAAACTGAACCGGTTCGCGACATCCGTAGTTGCAGGTCAGGAACATCGGCGGTTTTTAAAGAACGGAGTTGGTTGGACATCTCCGAATTCTATCTTAATAGTTGACACCCAGAAAGCCACACGTACTAAATACATGTAGCGATTGCAAGATTGTGTCCGAGACTTTTAATTATAAGCTCGAACACTAATTCCAACTTAGTAGTCTTAATCCGAAATTTAGATTGACCGTAAACGTATTACCAGATGTACCACTCGCTGACAGTAACTCTGTCAAATAGACACGACATTTCAAGATCCCTCCTCAAAGTCATTCTTGAGAAAAACTTATATTTTTATTCTCCGGTTAATATCGGTTAATATTGGTTACCGGTAAATAATTTACGGTTACGGTTAAGGTTACGGTTTTAGGAATTTCAAATAACGGTTTTGTTCCGGCTACGGTTACTGAAAAGACTTCGTTTCCAAACGGTTTTTGGTTTCGGTTACGGTTACGGTTTGAGTCCCTGGTATTCATTTTCTGCGGCTTGAGAAAGTGCTCAGTTTGAGAGCGTTCTCGAACTGACAAAGCGCGCCGTGCTCTATTCTTTTTGGCACCGTGGGTACTCATTTTGTTATGTGGCCCAAATAAGGTGAGATGCGATGGCATGCGGTTACCTCATAAAAGCGAGCGAAATGCCGATTCTAATGATGGTGTATCTTTGTTTTGCAGACCTAGGCAGGTGCCACTTGACCATAATGGAGACTTTTGGTCCACCGTACGCTTGACTTTCTCGTTGCTAACAGGAGCTCGTGCCGTCACTTTGAAGCACAATTTGAACCCGAGCTCGCGGCGTCGGTATTCTGCAGCGCACCGTTATAGCCTCCTCTATACTCACAAAGCCTAGCAGTTCTACGACGGAGACATAGACTGTCCGGTCGCAAATTTAGAGCGCCAGAATCTAGTAGAGCATCTCTCGGGGAACCTGGTCGTCAGCGCACAGCTTTTGCAGCGGCGAGGATCCTAAACATGGTTTTCAAACTCGACAAGCGATGGCGCGAGGAACGCGAGGAGCACGAGCGGACATTGCATCGCTCGGGACAAGTGTGTTTCGGCGTCTCGCAGCAGCGGGGCGCCCGTCACCTGGCTCTCCTCTCACCCGTTGTCTGCCACTCAGTATAGAGAAGGCTATGATACGGAATACTAAAACTCTAATATTGTGCTCGCCCGCTGCGAATAGATCGTATGTTTTATGTGAACAGTTGCAGCCCTCACGCAGTCTACTAGTTATTTTCTTGTGAGTGCGTTATGTCCCATACGTTTGTCGAGCGATTAGGTATTTCGAGCAACAAATTAAAATTTCTTGCGAACAGGCAAGAAGCTCTCGGTGCCCCAAGAAAAGGGGCTTAAAGCACGATCGGTCTGAAGAGGCGTCACAGTGTCTAAGTCATCGTCGACGCACGTGCAGCCTTCGAAATTCGGCCTTACAGTGGATTCTGCCCCTTAGAAAGTTCGACTTGGCTTAACCCTCGAATATTATGTATATCTACGAGGCAGTAAAGCTACGTTTAACTTGATGTGCAGCATTTTGTTTCTGAGATTGCAGCACACTGGGCAATCAGTATGTCTGCGATGGTCTGCGCGAAGCACATTGTTTCACTGGGACGGTATTTTTGGGTCACCACTTTTAGATCAAGAGGACTAGAAGAAAGACTTTCAAATTTAGTGGCTCAGGACCAAAAGTAAACGATTATTTTATAGTATCAGGGGTTTAGATGCATGGGCGTGACATTTAGTCCAATTTAGAGAGAGTTCACGTGCAGATGTGCGACGAACTGCCAGTTCTTGACGGTGTTGGCACTGTTGGTTTCAGAGCGCAATGATTTCAAGCATCTACCATGCTAATTACAAACACAAAACACCATGGAACTTGTTCGCAAGGTAAAAACGTCAGGAGAGGGAACCATAGGGGGCGCCACCAAAACATCTCGCCGAAATAGGAGTATTAACTGGACGCCATATTTGAGGGCGATGTTTAGAGCGTATGTTCGGAACGAGCTTCGATTAATAGCCTACTATGACAGGCACTCTTGATGGGGGGGAATGCACTTGGCAAAAGGACTGCGGAAGCTCGCCGTCAGCACGCGCTCAGCAGCCGCACACACAGATATGGCCGCCAGTAAATACTCGCCATTGGCGCGCGCCTAACCTCCGCCGACTGCGTCTCCGCCGCTTAAATGGCGAAACTGAGAGAGAAACACACTGCCTCGTTCCCATGACACTCTGGCGCGTGCTCTTTCCGCTCGGAGCGTTTGCTCCGACCTTGACGGATGCTGGCTTGAACACCGCGCCAGAGACCCCTCCGCTTCAACGCGAGGGTCAATGACGAAGCAGTGTCTGAGGAACACGCGAAGCGCAAGTTCAGAGTTCTACATGATATGGCACGCCCAGGGCCCGTTTGCTCGAAGCTGGTTAACTAACCGCGGTTAACCGGATTTCCCTACGAGGGGGAATTTTAGGTCATGTGACCGGCAGAGTAAGGACGGCGGGGAAACATGGCGGTGCCCCGGTGAGTCAGCGCCGCTCGCTTTGGAACTAATACGTCGTTGTAGCTGCAATATTGGGCGCGTTTGTCATCAATGAATGGTGCAGGAGGCTTTCGATTTGCCTTACCTCCCTTAAAACGCAAAGCATGAGCAATGATCTCGCCGCATTTTTTAGATAGTCTTTCGATTCTGGCAATTCCTAAGCCTAAATGAACGCGATAGTTGTCGGCATGGCAACGTCTTTGAAAAGTGGATTGCCTTGACTCAATCGGCCGAGTACTGATAGCACACAAAAGCAGACAGCGTCCCCATAGACCTTTTGCTAAATTTTCCAAGCACCGAGGTGCATGCTACGAGTGTAGTTACACGCGCTGCGCGTGCTGGCGTCTGCAGTCGTCAGTATTCTAAAGCAAAAAGCCTACAACAAATTTTGCCGTGCACGCGCGTTCGTAAAAGATTTATTATGATTATTTACTTCGAATATTTCATAAGTGGAAGGCCAGCGCGCGCCGATCGTTGAATTACACTTCCAGTGTTCTCCTCGATGTTTGGGTAATTTACTAATAGGTCAATTTTCAGTGGAGCCGAATTACAGGTTTTTCAATTTATCACGGTGTTATATACAGTTCTTAAATGCTGGCCAACCATGCTGCCAGTGTAACGCCCGCCTTTCACTGCTCACTTCTTTCTCATCGTTTCTAGGACTGAACTTCGTCGTCCTCTTTCGAACTTGGAAGGAAATTTCAACGAGGCTTGTCTTCACTTCAGACAGCCAAATATTTAAAAATTTTCCAAACAAGGGTTAATTTAGTTTTACCTTACCGATTATCAGTACCACGAGCAATAAAAATTGTTTCTTGAGCTCAAATGTATGCCGCGCTGCGTCGCGAAAACACGGTAGCGCGCATTTTTGGGTCCCCCCATTTCGGGGACCTTTCCACGGGAGCCACTTATATTCGCTACAGCCAGGAAGTGACACCAGCTACCACCCCATAATAAAACACGGAGCTATCGCTCATCCAGCCCTCGTCAAACTTGGCTAGGTACTTTTAGGTACCTAGTAGGGAAGGGTGGTTAACTTTTAACCGCGGTTAAAGTTAACCGGCTTCGAGCAAACGGGCCCAGAAAATGACTTTTAAAAAGCAGCAAGCATGGTAATCCGGAACCGTGACAGACTGCCACTAGTCACATATCCAGGAGCCATCTAGGGGCACCGCTTGCAGCTAAGGCGTGGAGAGGACTTTATATGGCAGCTCCGACGCGCGCGGTGTCCCCACGTTGTACGTCTTACACCGTCGGCTAAAGTGGAACGGAGTACATTGAGTAGGTGGAGGCGGCATTCTTTTGTGTAATCGAACCGTAAAACCTACGCATAACACAGCATGAATCTATTTCTAACATTTTTCAAACATTTTCCGCGGCGCTCCGATTGGCAGTTTTTTTTTAATATTGTTGTGCTGAAAATTGCTTATTTTTAACACAATTTGAAACATTTTTTTATAAGCACTCGGCTTCTTTATTATATTTCTGAGTAGGTGGTGTAAAATTATCAACTTTTAGCGCTAAGCTTGAAAGACTAAAATGATAGTCATGTAGTGATATTTACTCATTAACTACTCAAGTAATTAACTTGTAGAGTACGTGGTACGTAAATCTTTAATGCTCTATCTACAATATTTAACAATATTTACATTACATGTGCGGAATGCATGAACGGTAGCTGCGATCACCGAGAGCTCTTATGTTCCGCCGGTCGTTCCGTCTCTCGACATCCTTGGCTGGTTTGGCCGCACGCGCTTATCTTTCTTCTCTAAAATGTGCACCGTGCAAATGGGTCACTACAAACCTCTTAGTGTAACAGATTTCCCTAAAATCCCCAAGAGCATGGTAAATATATTCGTACAGTTACTGTTAAGTGACCGTACAAAAAGTACTTTTAAGATTTTTTATTTTTAAAAAATGAAAAACCGGTTTGTAGTCATTCAAGATGGCCGCCGTGGAAACGAAACCTTCAGTAGTATTGGCAAAAGGCAATATTTCGGAGAGGATCGATAGCCATTGTGAATCACCTAATTCACGTCTACAGGGATGAAGGCAGACCTAGAGCCTCAGCACACGTCCCCTTCAGCTGCCAGAGTAGCGACACGACGCAAAATGACCTAGATGCACCGCCTGGCGCTGCTAGCAGCGCCAGGCGGGCTCTTTATTAGTGAGGGTCGTTTTATCTCTCTATCTCAGTAAAAGTGAGTAAAATTCACACAAAAACGTTGTTGACAAGCATACCGTCATCGAAATTTCTGAAGTTACGGGCGCCTCACTCTCCGCATGTTCAACCCGTGGTTCAGCGCACGCGGGGGATGCGCACAAACAATTTGCTTGTCGCGCTAGTCAATAAGCAAAAGAAGCAGACGAAAGAAACTGCTGGTAGAGCTCCAAAATATTCGAACGCTACTTTTGCAATATTCGGTCTTGTTCGGATTCATCTGTTGCTATGGGAACCCAGTCAGCTCGGCTTATTGTTAATGTGCAACGCGAACCAATCGCGGCGAGAGGCGGCACAGGGAAAAGCGCAGTGCTACTCTGGCCGCTAAAGATACCATATACAGTTGCTCTAGGCCGACCTAGGGATGCACCACACAACAAACTTTCTCGAGTTCTGACGGACGAGGAGAACTGGCAGCTCGTCGCACATCTGCAGGCGAACTCTCTCTAAATTGGATAAAACCTTGCATCCAAGCGCCATTCGGACACTTGCGAATGTTTCTTTTTCCTTGATTGTTCAGCTGGTTCCACCCGTAATGTATAATAACCAATTAGCTCAACCTATCCCCATATGAAGCAGACAGCAACCAGTCTACTTTTTCAGTCTTCCTCTGTATTCCTATGGGAAAACGTACGTGATATTTTTCTCTTCGCAAGGGAATAATTGAAATCAGAGTAGTTTTTTTTACTCGTAACGGGTACTATGTAGCTTTATTCACATTATATTAGTCTATATTTATTTAGTTAGTGATTTTTTTTTTTTTACTGAGCGATGTTTAAGTCAGCAAAACTTGAGGCCCAGTCTATGTTTTACAGCATGATATGTCACTACCTGTTATCAATTCGAGCAAAATAAAATATTAAAAAAACAAAAACAAAAAAACACTCGGTTACTGCTATATTTTCATTATACATGCAGAGTTTGTTACTAATCTAGTGTGTGTTCTTCGTTCCATAACTCCATGCTTCGTTCTCGTCGTCGGGTTTGATTGTTTGATTTGGCCTAGATTAGCATCGTTTTGGTGTTTTGTCAAGCTGATTCACTGGGTGTGCTTCATAGCATTGACTATACACCTAAATACGGGCCCTATAATAGCAGTCTGCAACGTCAACACGTATTTTCCGTGTGTATTGGGCTATTTTAGCGCAGTGTTCGACGCCATGAATTATAAAGAGAAACGCTCAACTGTCACATATTTTGTACATCCGATTGTAAAACGTTCCAACCCTTTTATTCTAGCTGTCAGAACACTAAGCGATATTTTCTCTTATCTTCGAGCGCGAAGAGAAAACGCATTTGCGCTTTCCCATAGTAACGCATTACCGCAAGTCAAATTTAGATTGCTCGCTGTCTGCTTTAAAATGCAGCAGCACACTAGCGCCAACTGAGCCTGTAGCGTTTACCGTAATAACTCTATGACTGAATGCTCTAAAAGCGTTAACAAAATGCGAATGATTTAAAGGGATGCTGAACCAAACATTTGAGTGTCTATAATAAGGGGCGCACGATTTTTTCACGAGCAAGCAGCCGCCGGAGTGCGCGAGTACACGCAACTAAATTGACGTCATAGTCCCCCATTCGCGCTTAAGATGACAGTGAAATGTGTGGGCTCTAGGGAAGAGGAGAATAAAGACAAACTTTTCATCTCCACAGTGAGGTCACGTAGCATTCACTTGTGGAGATGAAAAGCCGCTCTTTATTCTACTTTGGCCCGAAGCCCATGCATTTCACTGTCACCTTGAGCGCGAGTGGGGGACTATGACGTCTACTTCGTTGCGTGTGCTCGCGCACATCGGCAGCTGCTGGCTCGTGGAAAGAACGTGCGCCACTTATTATGGACACTAAATGTTTTGGTTCAGTATCCCTTTAATGTGATGACAGAAATAGGCAGCTACGCTATAAGGGATAAAGTTCGTCACTGCAACGGGAAACCGGTACAGACAATCATCGTCGAGTGGATTATTGGTCTGTTTGGATATTTAGACAGTGAGAGATGACTCATCTCATAATGAGATATTGGACCAGCGCGGTATGGCTTTTAACCCTGGGGTCCTTAACGTCAACCGCGGAGTAATTAGTACACGAGTGCAGCTAGACTGCAATGTAGATTAGGTCGTTAATAATTAAGGTGGCTATTCACAGCGCCTTACACTTACTTGAAGGACCTGTCGACAACGCCGACGGCGCGCCGTGTATACAGTTATTGCACAGTGTACTATGCGAGGCTCCAAAATGGCGGCACGGATATGAATGAATTTGAGCGCCACGGGACGGAGCTTAGGAGTTTCGGTACTTTGGTAACCTATTCAGTGACTCTAGGTGAAACAAGCTCAAGCTGCCCATGTGCTGATGTTTTTACATCTGACGTCACAACAAAATGGCGGACCAGTAATTTGCAGGTTAGGTTCGGTTTCGGTTCTAGCGTATTTCTACTGTTAAAAACTATTCTAAAAGCTTCGGGAAAATTTACTCGCGGCTCTAGGCTCAGATTCTTGCGGTCTTTCAGAAAATATGTTTAGTTGGAAACGTTCAAATTGACGCCCTTCTGGCTAGTTCAGTAGCACCGTTCTTTTACGTTAGGAAGCTCACGTACTCTTTCGTCGAGATACGACTGCAAGTCACCAGTATCCCTTGCTTCGTACGAAGTGTCGTGAAAGTAGAGCAGGCGCCGGCGACCCGCAGTCTCGACGTGAGCGTAAGGGAATAGTGCTGCGTGAAGGCGACGCAGCACCACACGATACCAATCGAGCAGTGGGAAAAGTGTATCGTCAGTGCGCTCGTCGCCTTTGAGAGTTTGCTAGCGCCGATTAAACCATTCATGCATGCTCCGCCACCCTCCAGCGCGTGATTCGTTCAACCAGTTGCAGCAAATCCAGAAAGGCAGCAAGTGCCGTGACGACTGCTTGATTAACTCCGTCTCATCAAGGCGTCGGCTCGAGTCGGACTTTAGGGAAACAGTCGGACTTTAGGGAAAGTTCAGTAACTTTTTTTCCTTTGAGTACCCGACTGTCGAGAGGACACCAAAACTATCGAGCGTTTTTCAGAACATCGTCACTACGTAGCGATTGAAAAACTCTCAAATGTCGCGCCGGTGCAATACAAGTGAATCAGGAGGGTGGGTGATCAGCCTGCTCGACAGTAAATAATCAGTCTGGCATGTTTACTCAACCGAGCGTTAGAAGAAAAGCAGCGCGTGATAGCCCCTTCCGTGCTGCCGTCATTGCCTAACTGTTCAGAGCATCCATTTAGACGTTATTCTTCTCCGGCGTCACGAAGGCCGTCATCAATTAGTAAATCAGAATGTTCGATAAACCCGAAACTCCAGTTTCATCGGACGCTCCTCAATGAGGTACTTTCTGAGAATTCACGCACCCTAACATTTCCCGACAAGGGGGCGAAGGACCTTACCCATGTTGGCACTGAACGTCGGACCGTGGAAAAAAAAAGGTGCGTTGATAATGTGGCGTTAAACCTGAAACAAATTAAAAAAGGCTGCTCTCAGAAGGCAATATTTATGCTAACAACAAAGACCTAAAAGTATATTGGGCGGTTTATTGGATTCCGTCGTGCATTCCGGCGCACCGTTCGTGTTTTAAAATATAAGTAATTCCTCCTTTTTCTTCGGGCATCAAGCAACCACTACACGATCAGCTTGTGACGCTTACTCTGGGCCCTTTGATTGCTCACTCATGGTGCCCAGGCCTCGACGCTAACGACTAATTCTCGTGTCTTTGTTCCTGCTACAATTCTAAAAAAAATGAACCCATACAATTCATACCTCATAACGACATATGGAGGACCCATACAGAGAAGAGAAGAAAAATTAGGCTGTTTTATTAACGGGATTTTTACAATATTATTCATTGCGAGACACGCTCCTCTACCAGAACCGCATTAAAATCATAAAACACAAAAAAAACTTGTCGGTACTGTGCGCCACATATATTAAATTAAAGTGCCGCTAATTGTAAAATTACGAAGAGAGTGAAAGAAAACAATATGAATTATGTGGAATTTGAAAGGCAGAGTATGATTGACGACCGAGGTCAAACAAATTATTCAAGGACAAGTACTCCCGCCTTTCGGAACGTCGCCAGACTACGGAAATACAGAAGAAACCAAATGCACACCAAGGTTGAATGTTTGAGCGAATGATGGCCGAAAAGATATTCATGAGGACAAAACGCCCAGCGCCTAGTAGGCGTTTAGTCGGTCTGCTTTAAACCAGCACAAAGCAGCTAAGTTAAGGACAGCCGTCGGTGGTTACAATGCGTCTATAACGGAAGGGTCGCAGGTAAGGGGATCAGGTTATTTGTTCGCATGATAAAGAGACCAGAGGCCATTCGACTTACCGTTGGACCGTCTGCGCGAGAGCTGGAAGATTCGGACGAGCGTGCGGCTTCGTCTTTTCTTAATGTACGATTCGGCAACGAAACGCCTCGTGTTTAGTGGAAGAGCCTTTTTTTTCTCTCTTTTTTAGTTACTTTGTAAGCTGCCTTATAAGACCGTGAAGTTTTGTCTTCAAAATTTGTTAAAAGAACTCATTACAGGATATTAAATGTAGTAGTAGTAGTAAAAGGTGAGGGAAGCAGAAAGCCGGAACATGGCCACTCCTTTGATTGGGGCGAGTTAGTTCCGGGGAAGGGGAAGGGGATGAAAGGAGAGATCAGAAAAACGTTAAAAAGTAGGTAAAAAAAAGAACGGAATAAAAAAAAAGGAAAAATGGGATGAGATCAGAAAGAGAAAAGAAGAAAGAACAAAAAAAAAGGAACGATTGGTCAGCAGTTCTTGTGAGTGAATAGACCGATCTCACCAGCTAGTTTGAGTACGCCACCACTGCCGACATGCATCGTGGGAGCTGTAGTCTTTCTGCACGCGCGACAACCCTGCTGGAGGTCTGGTCGAGCAGAGCACGAGGCGGAATGAGCTCTCTCGTGAACTGGCGTCTGCCTCCTACGAACTACAGTTATGGCGGCGTCACGCATGCGTGGAAGCTTGGTGAGATCGGTCTATTGTTGATGTGTTGCCATCGCCCAGTGTATGTCAGACACCGGGGTTAGGGCTCATTCACACTGGAAGCGGATCCGCGTTCGCAAAGCGGTTGCGAACGCGGTTGTATAAGGATTCAGTACATTTGCACGCGCATTTGATGACATCAAATGCTGCGTGCAATTGTACTAGATCTTTATACAACCGCGTTCGCAACCGCTTCGCGAACGCGGATCCGCTTCCAGTGTGAATGGGGGGTTAGAGGCAGTCAAATAAACTGGTGTCCTACAAGAAGTTGAGAAGTGCGGCGAATGTTCTCGAGACATCGCGTGCAGAGCCTGGGGCAAAAAGAGGCCTGTGTTGTAGCACTTGCTACGCCTGCTTGCCGCAGGCCGTCGAGAAACGATTTTCTTTTCTCCCCTAGAGTAGGGCAGGTCCAGAGAAGATGGTCCTGGTCCTCGGGAACATCACAGGATGGACAGTTTGGGTTTATTGTTGGGTCCATACGGTGAAGGTCTTTTGCAGTGAAGGCACAACCAGTGCGAAGTCTGTGCAGTAGAGAAGCGGAGGCTCGGGACAGCTTTGGAGGCACGCGTGCGGGAGGCTTTGCGGTAAAGACGCGCGTGTCCGGATTAGAGCACTGCACGGGCCTACTTTTTGAGGCCCGGCCCGGCCCGGGCCCGCTGGCACGCAGTCTTACCCGACCCGGCCCGGCCCGACGGGACTCCCCTCTAATTGGGCCCGGCCCGGGCCCGGCCCGGCTGCTGGCGCCTGACCTCAGGCCCGGCCTGGGCCCGGCCCGGCTGCTGGCGCCTGCACTCAGACCTGGCCCAGGCCCGGACACGCCTCCTTGTCCAAACACAGGCAGAATGGGCTCGAAAAAACCCGAGTCGGTGCCCTCGGCCTGCTCATGAAATATCTATTACACGACGAGTTCACGGATTTTGCAAGCTGCGCGAGCGCTCGTGCTAGGAATCGAAGCAGCTCAGAAGGCTATGAGCTTGTGTACGTGACTCTGGTCAGTTAGAAGAGTACATTATTATCTTATATAAAACATAGTACATAATGTGAAGCCAACAAGTTAGACATTGGGGACAACACCCAGCATACAGAGGTATTATACAGCTCGGTTAAAAAAAGTTAAACATCACAAAAATCAAAGCATAGCGGTTTATTTACAAGGTGCATATACAATTGGAAAGAAAAGAGAAACAGGTTACAAGAGATTAACATAAAGTTGGGAGAGAACAAGAATGTCAATGATTACATATTTTTGTGCAAAAATAAGAGATTCTCTAGAGATTCTTGCTTTAGGCAGGTTCGCCGCTCATTCATGACGTACCCAGCTGCACTGAAGTTTCTCTCACTGCTGGCACTTGTGGCTGGGATGCAGAGTACTTTCTTTGCAAGGGCTGCAAGTTGCGGGAACATGATCTGGTGAGTCTTCCACCATAGCATCAAGTCCTTCATTCCACCTTCGCCACCATACTTGGCACATAAGTACTTGTCAACTTCATCACCTTGTTCTGGCACTACTTCTACATCGCACCATTCTTGGAACTCATCCACACATCTACGCTTCGTGGGAGCTGAAGTGTTGTCTCGAATATCCACGTCGTCTCTCATTGATGCCAGCCGCAGTGCCTCGCTTGACAGCGTCTCTTTCACCTTGCCGTAGACCAATTTTCTTTCGTTTCCAGGCAGCATGCGGAGTTGTCGGTACTGTGGACACAAGAATGTCGCTATCTTGTGCATTTCTTCGAGCTGTAGTTTGCCTTCCAGGAAATGCTTTGCCCTCTCTTTGAGTTTTACAGTAGGCGATGAGTCGCAAGGCTCCACTTGAAGATGCTTGCTTAGTTTGGCAAAGCACAACAGCGCAAACGGCAAAGTGGGGTGTTTATCTTGCTTTAACTTGTCGCTCGCCTCCTCTAAAGGTTCCAAGAAATCAATCATTTCTTTGAGGTTAGACTTGATCACCTCATCAAGCAAGCAGTTGTTTCTGGTGTCCAAAATACGTTCGATATCTTCGTGCTGGACAAATACCGACCGGATCATTGCCAGTTTGGAGTTCCACCTTGTGCTCACATCTTGGTACACAGCATGTGGCAACTCGCTAGCAAGTCCACTTTGCTTCAGAAAAGCCACAACAGACTTGACACCTTTGATGTTTTCGTGCATGGCGGGCAGCTCTTCTGTAACGAACGACTCGTCAAATGTATGCCGGAGTACGGTGTTCAAGATGTGAGCAGTACAACTCATCCTTGTGTACGGACGGAGTGCACTTATAATATTTGCACCCTGGTCGGTCACGAACACCATGTTCGCCAGGAGGTCTTCACTGAAACCAAGCTTTGAAAACCTTCGAACAATTTCTTTGCGTATGTTTTCGCCCGTCGTCCTTTCCTTCGGAAAATCACAAGTGAAGAGAACTTTGCTCTACAGAACCCAGCTTTCATCAATTTAGTGAACTGTTGCGGTAGTATACGCGATCTTTTTGTAGTCGTCTGTCCACATGTCAGTTGTAACAGCGCAGCGACTTTCCTTCATTTCTGCTTCAATGACAGGCCTCATGGCATCTCTCATAGCATTCGCTACATCGGCTACTTTTCGGGACAGAGTTGTGGGATGTGGAAGCACGTCATTCGCAGAAATGGTTCCGTAACGGGCGCCAATGCTAATTAGTTTGTCTGCGAGCTGAACAAAGCCGTCTCCGTGAACTACATCAAATGGCAGCATATCTTTAACGCATAAACCAACGCAAGCCGTTGTCAACTTCTCTTTGACAATCGCAGGAATGCTGGACTTCTTCGTAGCGAAAAAAAAAGTAACACTCGCACACTCAGAAGTGGAAGACATACATTTGTGCCGGCTCAAATGCGAGGTCCCAGTCTTGGTGCCGTCGTAGGTCAAAAATGCTTTGCAGTGGCTGCATTGAACATGTCCCAGTGGTGCTGACGCGGTTGCGTCAACAACTTTCATAAATTTTTTCCACACATCACTTTGTTTGGAGTTCCTTGTGACAAGCTTCAGCTGCCCCGACGAAAGTCCTTCCTTCAACTTGGCGACGTTCATTTTAAAATTCAAGAAAGGGAAACTGAAGACCGCATATAAAGTTCAATTGTCCACTTGCGGCAAAGTCAGCCGACGTAGCTGAATATTATCTTAGACAGCAGTCATGTCGCAGTCACCTCGAAGCAATTCGTGTTAAAAAACAAGAGATGAAAGCAGGGTCAGTCTTGGAAACTTTAACCAATCAGGCGGCTTCGTTCACGCGTCCACGCAGAGAGGGCTGTCACTCGACGTAGGGTGGGGAAGTCAGCTCGTTCTCGTTTCAGAACGCCGAACAATGCGTCCCCCCGTCCCGGGCCGCGAGAGCGTGTACCCGGCGAGAGTTTTTCACTGGTCTAGTTATTTTTGAAGCACCAACATAACAGCCAGAAATACAGCAAAGATGGTTCTTGCTTTTTCTTTTTTTTTGCGTCGGGAAAGAAATACATAACAGCACAAAGACGGTCCACCAGAACCCCTGACAACTTTAAGAAAAACAAAATCGCTGGCCGGGTCGCAGACTTCTCCAAAGTCAAACGATCGTCCAAGAGGAGCGGGAGCCCACAGCCCCACCCCACATCACGAGGTCCCCATCAACGCTTACGGCCATTGTGCTCACAGCTCGGGAACAGTACTCGTCCAGAGCCACGTGCACCTACAAATCACTGTCAACCGTCGAAGGACCCGTACGCGACCAGTTTTTGGACACCGAAACGCACGAAAACCCCACATCGAGGGCGACCAAACGATATGACCCCAGCGAAGGCCTCGCGGTCACCAACCCACCCGTAAAAAAGATTGCGCGGACAAAGAGATTAAAAGATAAACATGTTCAAGGGGCGCGTTTCCCCCGAACCTCCGGACCGCGGGCGGGTCTGCGGTTCAGAGGTTCGTCGAATTGCAAAAAAACCGAACGACCCTCTTTTAGGGTGTCGGTCGGTTCAGTTGATGTTCTGTATGTATATTGCTGTTGTGTTTTAGCGATTGATGGAACTTCTATGCTTCCTATGCAGACGGCCGAGATCCGGGCAGGATCTGGGCCGGACGGCCCGGATGCGTCCCGGGTGAGCTCGAAAACGTCTAGCGGTCATACCAGCGCGCGACTTGGAGGACAGTTTCTCCGGGAACCGTAGTATATTTAAACAGTAAAATAAAGGATAGCTTTACTTTTTGTCGGTGTTACTGCCATTCTCCTGGGGGGGGGGGGGGGGGGGAGTGTTGAGATGCGGGAAAAGGGGGCAAATGTCCATGCGTACTATTATTCACCCTAATAGGGGAAAAGACTCGCATGAACAAAGGGATGAGGGATTAAAAGTGGGATAGGGTGTCAAAGAGGAATCACAAGTTCAAAGTTCCAAGCGGATTCAAAGGTTGCGAGGGGAGAGGTCTACCCACTACCAAAACGTTTACGTGGCCACTCAGGCGAATTAGAGGCACTGAAATTAAGAGGTTGACAAAGCGAATTAAGTGGATGGCTAAGCGAATTAAGATAATGGCTCAGCACATTGAGAAGGATGACTCCCCCTAAATGCTCCTTTAATGCTAAAATTCCAAAATGTAAATATACCTGTCTTCCATCATATTTCCATACTGTTCAGTCCTTTCCCCAGAACGCAATCGCTCTCGGGGAGGAGACAACAGGACATCGCAGACGACAGTCACATTGGCCACTGTACGATAGGAGCTACGGTTCAGACCAGCGTTACAACATGACCATCAGTAGGTCGATCGATTGCACCGTAATCACTCAAGCGGTCTTAAACTCTTTAATGTAAAGCGGAATGTCAACCTGCGACACCCCGCCCCCTCCGATCACGGCCCGTCCGGCGGCATCAATGCCCGACAGTTTTACGTCATCTACTGATACGCGAACAGACGCTCACATCGGCGATAATTCCAGTCTTCTATTCACAACGCAAAACACTGCCACCACGATGTTGCTGCTATGTTGCTGACACACAGAAATACAGAACCACATTGATTGCCGGTTGGCACTCGGCGTCGGAAAACAGAACCGAACTCAGAACGGTGGGCAGCAACATATACATTTCAGGTTTATACAGGTTCATATACAGGTTTTGCTGCCCAAGGCAGCAAAACCTAACTGTCTTGGACGCAGTTTCCGCGATTTCCATAAGGGTCGTCAACGTCCACATATCGTTCCGCGTGGTCCGCGTGGTTTCGCGTGGGTTCCGCAATCCGGAGACGGCCATCTTACGTAGCGTTGCTGGCACTGCTCCGGAACTTCGCTGTTTCTAGCGACTTCGTTCGCTCATTTGACAAAATTAGTGGTAAAAACGTCAATGCAACCGATATGTTCTCCACGTTTGGACTGGAAGACGAAATTACAGGCGGTCTTCGCTGCCGTTGAAGCTCAATAAACTCAAGAACATTTATTAAACAACGTACGCGACGTGCTCGAAAAACGAAACCGAAAGAAGATGAGGCAGGAATGCGGAACCACAGTGAAATCATAACCAGTGGTCCCACTCAAGACCACTTCCGGTAATTGCGCATACACAGCGCTCCTCAAGCCGGATGGCGACAACTGAAGGTGTAATACAAAAACAAACAAAAAAAAACAGGGTTAAAAAGAATCGCAATAAAATATATTGAATGCGTTAATGTTAATATTTTTATAAAACATTATAAGCTAGGCTATAATGGCAAACCATTATGGAGAGGAAAAATCGAGCAGCGACCGTTAGGTTTTGAACAACGTTACTAGAACCACTCAGTTGGGAAACTGCCATAGAGCCTGCTTCAAAAAAGTGGCTCCGATCGGTACTCAAGAACCGAGCTAATGACGATCGCAACGCCGCCATTTCTCCCGCAGCGTCCACTCCTGGAACTGAACAGCTGCAGGTCGAGTGGGGCAAGGGCCGGTGGCGCCACCTAGCAGGGTCATCTCGCAGTAGCTATGTAAAGCAACTTTCATGTTTCAACTCGTCACTAAAAGGTGGCGCTGTTATCGTATTTAGCTCGGTCTCGGTGGACGCCAGCGGTCCAGGTTTCAAGGGTGAGTTTCCCCACTGCGGGTTTTAGTAACGTTGGTTTTGAAGTTCGTTGCCCTAACCGAAGCCATGTTTTTGAACGTCGCCGGTCGCGTTGTCGGCGTTGAACTTGTCAGTGGAGCTGTTCTGCGAATGTCTCCTTCCAAGTATATTTCCCTTTCGGTTGGATCCTCGCTTGGAGTTTTAATGTCACGTGAGTTACCGAATCACGCTATGAATATGTTCTAAATGGGCCTGCTCAGGCAAGAAGCCAAAAAGCCGGGGACTCACTTCGCCGTTCGAGATTCCGGGATTCCGCTTCAAGTTCGTTGCTGGTGGGTGCAAACATGTGTTACAAGTGCTCATGCTGTCCTTCGCGTCAGGCATGGCACGATCGTCTTTTCTCCAACGCAGTGTATGTGACTCGGTTAATTGCTTGTTCACGCATAATTATTTCGTAACCTCCACGCATCGAAGGTTTCACACCATTTTACTGGAAAAAATTAAAATATCGTGGCAAATGACGCAAATCAGGACCGAACCTGGGGTTTGCTAATCTGTAAAATCATAAGAGGGATCGGAATCAAAGTATAGGCATAAAAAACGCAACATTATAAAAAGTGAATTCACCAGTTGTTATATATTTACAAACAGGCTAAGCAAGTTGACTGGCTACATTGAACATAATTCTGAATTGACTAGTCAGATGTACCTCGAAGGGCATTAACGGGAAGGCACCTCTAAAAAAAGCGTTGCTCAAACATGCCAATTTCCTGGACTCACACCTGCCTTCTCTCTCTCCTCAGGATAATACCCTGTAGGTATGGCAGCATCTGGCAAATGTCGTTCAGCATGCGTCGAGCCCCCTCCCCCCCGTCAAGCTCGAGACATAATTTATCTCCGCTTGGCACGTCATGCCGTAAGACCCACGGTACTTCTCTAATTTAGAAGTATAAGGTGTGTCTCACTTTGTCCATTCACTGTATGCTGTTACTTTCTTGTTCCAGTTCGATGGTCCCTCGCAGAATTAAAAAGAATACCGCGAGGGCGACAGACATGTGGAGGCAAGCTGCAAGGGCCGGACACCCGAGACGTGGACCATCAGTAACCAGGGGGATAAAGTGAAAAAACTCGAGGCAGCTCATCATCTGGGCCACAAGAAGAAAATCGGAGACCATATGCTGGGAACTTTGTCGACCTTCATCCTTGGGTGGCATGTGCATTTTCTGGTCACATTCGTACATGAGGTGAACTGTTACTGAAACTAGGTCGACTCATCCTTCTGCAGCTTAAAATGCATTAACAAAGCTATGGCACCAGCGAGCCAACCGGAACATTTGGCTGAGGGACGTGACAACATATTGTGGGAGTATACGCCTTGTACAGAGAGCTCTCACAAACCTTGCTTCGTTGCTCTGATTAGCTCCAAAAAGCGGCAGCGTTTTTTTTTCTTTGTAAACTTAGGTTGAAACAGAGAGTAGCTGCAGTGTGGCCACTGAAATTGACATTGCGGCATAACATTCCTCATGAAGGTTCTGGCATTCATCCTATGATCTCTTATGCAATTATGAATGTTGCAGCCACAAGTGATCACTCGACAATAATGTGTTGGGTAAGTGCAGTAGCGGCAGTTCTGCATATCTGGGAAAAAAACAGTGGCTGGGAGGGCTCTCTCCCTCATCACCACCTGTCTCAGTCAGGACTGTCTTGAAAACCCCTTTCAGGTCATTTGTTAGAAAGAGAATTTCTGGGATACCGCTGACACATAACAATTGCCGGAATTTATGAGACACATGTGAGGGGAAACCTTATGCAGTTGCAAACTGTGAGGACGACTTAGATCAAGTCCTGCTTTGTACGAGTGGTCTCTCAGCATTCGGCATCCAAACTGTGCAGCAGTTATGGCAATTGGAGCTTCAGGCTCCTGAATACTGCAACTGTTGAAAATGAGGACGACAACCACAGCTGGTTGTCGTGCCAGTAGACCTTGTTCTCAAGTCACCTGAAGAAAACAACAATCACCAGTTGCTGCCATCACGTTGTGTTAGCCAGTGGTCAAGAACAAGACTTTTTCTCTCTTGAGCTTGGATAAAGTGTTCTTTAATTAGTTTTCTCAAAACCCCTTTGACACACAATGGCACACATAACCTAGCTCAATGAACACTCCACCTGTTAGTAGTGTTTCCAGTTTGTGCTAAATCACGAGAGGAGCCCTCGCAGAATAAGGTAGTGCTGTGAAAAAGTTCATTTTTAATTCCTCACACCGGAGATTCCCATCTGCAGGAGTTTGGATAGGAGCAAGCTGTGGTCTGCGCATTTAAAAGCCTTTCTGAAGTCTAACCAGACGATCTCGCACGGAGTTCGGTTGTCGAGGCTGGTGCTGAGGGCATGGGTGACAGCTGCAAGGGCCGATTCGCAGCTCCTGCTGGGGCAGAAACCGTATTGGGGGGGGGGGGGGGGGGGCTAAGGAAGTTCGATAGCTCAAGGTGGGCTAAGAGTCGATTGTTAATGATTCTCTTCATTGTTTGGCAAACGATGGAGGTTATGAAGATTTGTTAGTATGAGTGGAGGTCAGACTTGAAGGGGCACCGTGTCCCTTTTCGAGAGGCGTTACTGACGCAACTTTCCAGGATTTAGGAACAGAGCTGTGGGCGAGAAAATCGTTTACGAGGCGAGTGAGGACGGGGGAGATACGGACAGCTCAGGATTTAATCAATGCAGGGTGGAGGCCGTCTGGTCCAGCCCTTACAAAAATGTCATATATGGACTTATATTAAAAAATACAGATATGAATATATAAGGAATTGGGCAGATATGGCCCGATATGCATAATCAGGCCGTATCTGGATGGATATAGCCATATCTGCCCAATTCCTTATATACCCATATCTGCCCAATTCCTTATATAGCATATATAGACTGCTTTATATGATCCCGTGTTTGGGCCTGGCAAATAGGGTACCCACCCCATATAAAGCAATTTTCAAGTGATGCTCCTTCTAGCATCACATGAAAATTATTGCCATGGGGCAGGTACCATACTTTCCAGGTCCAGACATGGGATCATATAATGCATTTCTATGAATATCCACAAAATATACATTTTACTGCTATCCCACACTGCCAAACGTGTGTTTACGTAGATATATCTACAGAATAGGCCACTGACTAATCTTTATTGGCCTGGATCGGAATTTGTCATTTTGACAAACATGTATGCTACAAAGATAGAATGCAGGCGATCGCTAGTTAGGAAACATTGTAACATATCATTCGACGTCGGAAAGTCACAGCCCTTTGGCGGGATTGGTTGTCGAGGGAGCAGACCAAGAATATGGTTTGCAAAAAAAGTTTTATACATAAAAGCGCCAAAACTCTAAACAAGTACTTCCCCCGTTCAAGAAAAAATTATAAGAAACAAAACTGTAATATAGCACGGACAACCATTAAAATAGACTAAAAATGTAATAGCCTACACACCTATTAAAATAAAACAAACGGAAGGCAACAATTAAGCTGTAAACTATACGAAAGTTCCAAAGTCGTTGATTCCTACTCACAGAGTCACAGTTCTGATTCAACTCTCCGGTCGAGCACAGCAGTTTTGACAAGGGCTTGCTTGCTAGCCTCGTCGTTGAAGTCCTTCCTTGCACCGTGTGATGTTCAAAGTCCCCCAGTCGCTCCTCGCTGGCCTTGTTTTTCCGTTCGGTCGCCAAATCATCCCGTGTGATTAACACGCCGCACACACACACGCACACAGACACCGTTGTTCGCCGGAAGCAATAAAAGATGAAAAGGTCATTACTGCTCCTTGAACACGATGAGGTCACCACTGTTTCCCGGACTAGAAAATGACGAGGGCATCATATATTTAACTAAAACCTCATAAAAATTAAAAATAATATAATGAACACATAAGAAACAAAAACACAAAGGACTAAATCATGAGAAAAAAAAATGAAATAATGAACACAGAAGTAAAAAGAATAAAAACACGAAGGACTTAGACAGACAGCCACATTTGTTCAGTTAACAATGACGTTTAATTCTGATAAAAAATATTCCTGCTGCGCTAAAGATCACCAATATGGTGTGTAAACTAGGCGACCTTGAGCAAAGCAGGAATATTTGTGATCATAATCAAATGTCATTGCGAACTCAAAAAGTGTGGCTGCCTGCGTAAGTCCTTCGTATTACTATTTTTCTGAGTTCCGTGTTCATTATTGTGGCTGATTGGGACCAGGCGGAACTTGGTGGTGCTTTTTCCATTCTGACCTTACTTCGGACAGCTTCGTACCCATAGAAAAACCCACTAGCCCCTCTGCATAATCCCACTCCTTCTCAAAAAAAAAAAAAATTGTGTGTATGTTTATACAGTCGGAAGTTAGTTTGCCTCAGTGAGCGTCTGCTGTCTCAGCTGTAGATGAGTAATTTAGCCAGCGCGGTACAACCGCTAGCCTGAGGTCTTTAACGCGCACCACGCAGTAGTGATACACAACCGCACGCCGGTACGATGCTCATCCAGATCGAAACGGGCAGGGGCGGGGATCCACTCCTCCTCCTTGAAGATACCCTCCGTGTATGCTGTAATTGGAAGAAAAAAACAAACACAAGAATCAGCCCACATACACATTATTAGCAACATTGCTTTGTATTAATTTTTCTAAATAGGCCCCTGGCTCAGGACCAAAACAACACAAGACTTTTTTTTTGTGCGATGTATAGTTTTGGCACAAACGATTTGGCCCGCATTTCGCTGAACATACCATGTATAATATAACCTTAAAGTTAGGGTGACCCTATTCCTCAAGGTAGAAAACGGGACATAGATTGGTCGAAAAAAATTAATGAAAGAACTGCTCTTATTTCAAAACGTTACCATATTGCACTAATGCCTCAGGGCCTAGGGAACAGTCACACTCACGGTTCAGCTGCATGCATTCATTTGGAAGGTCCTGCTTCGGGTCCATCGTTGGTGTGGGAGTATTTTGCCGACAACCGAAGTTTCCTAAGCAGGACTTTATCCGGCAAGACTCGGTTGTAAAAGTCTTCCCACATATATATGTGAAGTTCAATCACACATGAGTGCTATATCCGGTAGCTCAAGAAATATTTCTACACTCGCGTCTTCGCGAGAAAATGAGTGTTTGTGGGCAAGAACAGTTCTAAATCTTACTCTCTTGGTAAATTTTTGTAAGTACCTACGGTAATTTTTGTAAAATATACTTGTAACGAGAAGACATAGTTGCGATTCGCTTTAACTCACATGGTTCTTTATTGGGACAAAAAACGGGACATGGTTCTTCATTGTTACAAAAAGACGGGACGGCAGAAGCGGACCTCAAAAACAGGACTGTCCCGGCCAAAACGGGGCGTCTGGTCACCCTAGTTAAAGTGCACCATTACGATTTCGGCGTACTTTACACCACCATTGTGCTTCCTATGTGCATGACATTTAAAATCCAAATCCGCGAACACTTCACAACAATTGATGCTTATTAAGCCGTGTGCTTTATGAGAGGCCCTTAGGTTTAAAGCATCCGAAGTGCGCGTCCGTCTGCATTTGCACAGTATACAGAAGAGGGGAGAATGCGGCCGGGACTGCTGCTTTCACTCCTTTCAGCATATAGCTCAAGGATTCCCTAAATATTGCTTATAGAGGGCATTTCACTGCGCAGAATGTAAAAAGACAAGCTTGAAGGTCGCACAGGCAGTCTAGAAAACCGATTACATCGCGTTATTTTTTTCTTTGCGCCATAAAACGTTGTGTAATCATAATCATATCATCAATGGGACTACAGAAGGTTGCATTAAAGTTCCCAATTGGGTCTGTTTTATACTGCACAGCCACTGTCTGTACACAAGTCAACTAGCTCTACACATACCGCTCAGCACACCACTGCTAGGCTGAATCAGATAGGTGTCACACTTGCCAAGCTTGAAGTACAGTCGTGATCTATACGAAGGTGAACAAGCAATCATTGACTGCCCAGTACTGGGAGCATCATGAAGCAGCTGACTTGCTCTCCTTTTCAAATGCCTTGCGAACCAAGTGTGGTAAGTCGTCTGATAAGGAGAGAACGTCACCATGGACAGCACTGAGCAGTTGATACTCACCTGTCTACCTTCATATGTATCAAGTCTCTACCTGGCCGAAGTAGCCAGTGTGTGTGCAGCACAAACGGCTGTATTGAAATCTCAAGAGGATAAAAGTTCAGAACAGGCTTGGTAAGGTTTCACATTGCAAGTAAGCCCATGCAAATTTAACTTTCTAAAACATAAAAATGCATTTTAAATTGTCACCCAGGACAAGCTGCTCTTACACAGCTGTATATATAAGGCAGCTTACCATCAACAACCTTTGCAGACTGCCATGGACTGGAACCTTGGCCTAGTCGATGCTAGCTTCTGTTCGGCGAGGGCTGCACTCAGTAGAAAGGTGAAAAATGTGCTGTAGATCATGTGAAACAACCAAACAAAAGCAATCCCAGCATGCACAATTCGCTTGAGGCACTGACAAATAAAAATCAAAGGTTGGGTCAATTATGTTAACGCAATATACTTCAAACACGTAGCATGAGTGCTGGCAAGATATTTGCTGCCTTCAATCTAGATAAGCTTGTAAATTTACATGCTAAATAACAAGTAACTTAAAAGCTGAAATATATTTCGGTGGAACTACAAAAACCGAAGACTAGCTCTGCAAATATAGTGCTATCTAGTACACCATAATTGAGTAGAATCGGATTACAGCGTCCCCCTTACAAAGACTGGAGCAAAACAAGTATAGACTCTGCCGTGCCACTACAACATAAACAATGGTATTGTGATCTCGTGGAGATCAGAGTTCGGAACAAGTGTGACAGGCTTTGGCACGACAAATATGCCAATGTCATTATTCATTTTTGCATAATCTACGGAGACAATGCAGGGAAACAATCACACACCAGATACTCAAAAAGACAAGCACACGCGCTGAACTTATAACACTTGTTTATTCGACTACTTCAATCTTCTCTTCAACGTCTAGGTTGACATTCCAGATCGTGATAAGCAGAAGAAATAGCACGAAATACAAGAAAAAAAGCGAAAGGCAAGAGAAGAGAAAAGGAAAAGACAAAAGAAAAAAGTAAAAAACGAAAAAGAAAACCCTTACAATTCATCCCTCTCCCTCACCGCTATCGTTTAGATAGAAATTGGAGCTCTTTGGTCGACAGCGCTATAGAAGGACTACTTGCACACTTGTCCTTCAGATGCTCTATTCTTTGCGCTTTCATTATTTCTCTTGTCAGTGTGTCTCAAACCCTATCTATTACGGAACAAGTTTCAAAATGTGCTACACAACCACAATCCGGACAGTAGATTCCCAAATGTCCAGCGACAACTCGATGGGTATTATAAAAATGCTCCCTTAAACAATCATTCAAACACCCGCCAGTCTGGCCTACATGCTCCTTACCACACCACTTATGTAGACCAGACTGGCAGGAGTTTAAATCATTGTTTAAAGGAGCATTTTTATAACACCCACTGAGTCGCCGCTGGACATTTGGGAACCCACTGTCCGGACTGTGGTTGTGTAGCACATTTTGAAACTTGTTCCGTAATAGGTAAGAGTCGAGACACATTGACAAGAGAAATAATGGAAGCGCTAAGAATAGAGCATCTGAAGAACAAGTGTGTAAGTAGTCCTTCTATAGTGCTGTCGACCAAAAAGCACCAATTTTTATATTAAGGATAGCAGTGAGGGAGAGGGATGACTTGTAAAGGCTTCCTATTTTAGTTTTTTTTTGTTTTTTTTTTGTTTTCGTTTCTTTTTTTTTGTGCTGTTCTTCGCTTTTTTCTTGTATTTTGTGCTATTTCTTCTCCTTATCACGTTCTGAAAAGTCAATCCAGACGTTGAAGAGAAGAACAAAGTAGTCGAATACACAAAAGTTTTAAGTTCAGCGCGTGTGCTTGTCTTCCCGAGTATCTGGAGTGCGATTGTTTCTCTGCGCTGTCACCGTAGAATACGGTTCACCAACTCGCCCAAGCATCCATTCTATCATTTTTGCAACATTAAAATACTCTGAAAGTGCAAGCACCTACAGGGTGTATTCACGCAAGTCTTGCAAGTGTTGAATTGTAGGTACAGCGCCCTGGTTGTGTCCATGTGCGATATATGACCAAATACCACAGAGACCAATACTGCAAAGTTCTCCGAAAACCAATCGGCGCGGTGGCGAGCGGCAAGAGTGGCACTGTTCACCACTCTCGCCGTTCGTTCGTGTTGGTGTGTTGCTACTAACAAGCGCACCAATGGGAAGGCTTCAGCCATTATTGGGAACACTAAATAAACAAATACAAAATACAAATACAACACACAAAGCAATACTGGATGCTAGTAGTGAGGCACTTCTGTTGGGGTTCTGTGGATATTTATACAGCGTGTAGTTGGTCAGCCATTTCAAAGTTGTGATGAGTTGCTCGCTGTAGATGAGCAATTTAGCCAGTGCAGTATGACTGCTAGCCTGGGGTCTTCAACCTGCACCACGCAGTAGTGATACATGATCGCACGCCGGTACGATGCTCATCCAGATCAAAATGGGCAGGGGTGGAGATTGAACCCAGGATCCTTGCGTTCTGCAGCGCAAGCTTTCGCTCCACGTGCTCCGAGTTGGTGTGCGCTAGCCCAGTTGGTCACTGATCCCCCAACGCAAGGCAACGCAACGCACTACTGTTGTAAACTCATGATTCCGCTTACGAATGAAATGCGCAATTCCCCTACAGGCTTTCATTCCACGTGAGTGGCGTCAGAACTGCTAAAGGCCAGCATATAAATACTGTCTGTGTTAAAAACAATCCTAGCAGCAATAAGTTGCTATTATATTGCTCAATATATAGAGCACCTTACCATGAACAGTCTTGGCAGTCTTCCATGAAGCCAGGACTTCAGCAGAGAAGACTGACATTCTGTGTCGTCTCAGGTCACTCACATCAGGATGGCGAAAGTGAATGCCAACGTCTAATTGGAAAAAGCTGCAGTAAGTATAAAGACGAAAACACAGATTAGAATATATGATAAAAAATATCATGAACCAACTTGAAAAAAAGTGCACAAAAAGACAACGACAAAAGGACAGGAACACGTAGGACGCAGACTGGTGCACAATGGCAACTCGATCTATTGAACACAAAAGAAAATAAATAAGAGGATGAGAGAAATCAGAAAGGCTGTGCTCGGAGAATGTGAGCTTCAGTAACTGGGGCGTAAGGCAAAGATGTCAGGTAGATTGTTTTACAGACACTCTAGAATTAACAACAGCCTTCCCATGCAGTAAGGTGGTGAGTTCATTCTGATTGAACATGTTGAAATATAGCGCACAAAAAACAAGGAATAAAGGAGATGAATACATACACTACATACCAGTGCAAACTCCCAACACAAATAAATTGGAAAAGAAAAAAATAAAGAATGCAGAAGGAGCTTTCGCAAAATTCCAAACAGGTCCAAGTGGAATGTGCTAATTCACCCATAGCTCAGGTAACAGACGGATGTGCAGACACATTGTTCGCCCATACTAAGAAATAATGCTTAAAATA